>VTPC01008356.1:0-44099 GCA_011009095.1 Ignelater luminosus
TTTTTGACAGTTAGTTTCAAAACGTCTAGCGAACAAGTTCGTGTGATTAAAATTCTAGTAACAGTTCAATACAGCTATCTCTAGAATTAAAGTTCTACAGAAAGAATTTAACCTTACCAATGCATGTATATCTATTCAGAGAATCAAATCATCATCAATTATCTCCGACTCCAAACACTTAGAAAATACGCAGGTCATGTTGCAGTAGGAGATTGGTAGTGTATGCAGCAGCTGGTTTAGTTGCCAACTTCATTGTTTCTATCGTGCAACATAACCTCAGATGTGCTTTAAAATCGTGTTTGTTCTTCGTCGGTTTTACCAAGATTGGATTAATTTTCTTTACCTTCGGCCACCTAATTCTATTCTGTGAGTAATTCTCTACCTGCTGATACCAAACACTTGCTCTCAAAACGTCGTTTTCCTAGGGGTAGCTAAATTACCAAAATTCTTTTAATAATAGTTTATTTAGTGTATGTGCTACTTCTTCGGTCGCTTTTCCCTTTTGACCTTCTCTCATCCTAATTAAAAGGATTCAAGCCACAACAGCACCGAAGTGGTGAGTACCTCTATTTTTTTGTTCTTTTTTTAAAGATTTAATACATGACTTGTTCGAGGCCCTTGCCATATTCCCTTTAATTACAGTCCACAGATTATAGAATTTCAAGCAGAAGCTGTGATCTTGATCCGTCTTAATGTCTTGAATAACTATTCTGTGGTCCTACGTAAAGGGAAGTTTTGGAAAAATTAGATTCAGGTGCTTGGGTGCTCATTGCGAGAAAGAGACAGCAAAATGTCCCACGCGGCAGTCTCAAGACCTGTGCAAATTAGTAGAGACAGTTTTAGAAAGTTCTCCCACCAAAAAGACAGAAAAGTTAAACATGTGATGGATGAATGCTTAGATGTCTTCGTCACATCAGAAACAGATTATGGGAGAACCAATCTGGTAAACCAGGATTGACATAAGCAACCCGGTACGCATTCGCCACAATCCAATCCAATTCCTCTGATCAACGGGAAAGAAATCGAAGCTCTTGTGAAAGAAATGTAAAACCAAGGTATTACAGAACCTTTTAAAAGTCTTTGGGCACTTACTTTAAATAGTCTTTTGTACTTAAATATTATAGAAGATCTGTGCCCGGTTTTTCCAAATGGTTTCTACAACTCCGAAGGACAATGGATTGGAACAATACAATAATATGGTAACAGTTCGAAATGCCAACGCATTTCAAGACATTGCATCTATTTTTTTTAATGGTACATACGCAACCAGAGCATTTTATAGTGGAAAAGGTGACGATAGAATGTACTCGAAAAATGAAAAAAATCCTCAGATTTGAATAAAAGTGCTCTATCTTCTAGTAGTAAAACAAGGCTTATTCAAAAGATAGCCTTTGAAAACATCAATGTTTTAATCCAATATTAGCGTCTACTTTTGCGCACTTTAATAAAAAATTAAAAAAAAGTCCTCCGCTACAGATAATTATTATTTATTGTAAATAATTTTTTTATTAAAACAGTACAAGCTCTTACACTATTTAAAAAGAACAGAACTACAAATATAGTGGACATTTAACTGATGGATTAGTTTCAGAGCCTTTGGGACATTTAAAATCTCTCGCAAAGTAAGGATTATTGAGTTTAGATATTAAAGTAACTAATGAGTAGAATTCGACAGTATTATAATAACTATTCATGCTTGGGTCTGGAATATGGCAATAAGTCGAAACAATCCAAAATAGTTGACGTGATGTATAATTCAAGCCGGGCAGTCTTTTTTCTTCATTATTTTGCAGCCACTTTTCGTACGCCACGTAGGAAACCTTTTCTGCAGTACTGAAAGTTATACCAACCACAGCCTAAAAGAGAGAGCGGTTAGGATTGTTTTGGCGGTGTTAACCGTTACTAGATATGTTTTATTTACCGAAGTTTCTTTATACAGGTTATATCTATGAATCTGTGTTGCTAGACACTCTGGTATTTTCTTGCTTATGTACATAGTACGTTCTGACAACTGTTCTTCAAGTTTTACAAATTCAGCATCGTAGTTGGAAAATAATATTGTCAAGAATGCAGCGAAAAACGACCCAACATATGAATATTTGTGCGACATTTGCGTGTGCTTTTGTAAAATAGGATATGCAAGGTTTATTGGTACAACTGTAAACAATTTAAAGTTTAATATAAAATAGCATTGGTAGTGTACCATATTCTTACATAACTCGTTCTCTGCTGTATTATATCGGAAAAGAGGATCATCCGTGTTGATATAATATGCTCTGCTGTTTACATTCATACTAGCAGGCAAAGTAATTGTTTTAAATAACGTAGTGTTATAATTCTTATTTACCTGCGCCAAGAGATCTAAGAAAGTATCATCTTTCGTTTCTACCTAATAAATTCACAACTTAAGTAAATAGGCTGTAAATTGCTACGAAGAAAATATTTACCATATCCACATCCATATCATCAAATATTTTGTCACTGAAATAATCTTCTGGTAATCCGTAATTTAGAGTAAGCGCTTCTGCATTCTTCCTAATTACTTGTTTGTCCTTATCTTCCATCCAAATAGTCCTATCTAAAAGATTGAGAAACTCAGACTTGCTATTTGAAAAAATCTCTTGAATCTGTTGTCTTTCCTCTGCTGGTAATAATTTTTTAGCGGTCAGTATTTTTATAGGACTTTGTATAAATCTGCAAATATGCAATTTGGCTTAGGTATGTAATAATCTATAAAACAAGAAGGCATTCAACCTCTTCTCAATTTCTTCAAGACAAAATTCTTCTCTTGGAACGTTGGTATTGTAGCTGGTAACATTTTGGATTTTTTTTGGTAAATACGGTATGTTTGCTTCAATAAGTTTCCATATCATGTAGTTTCCTACTGTTCTGAAAATTACAGGTTAAATTAGAATGAGTCTACATTAGTATGCAACCTTTAACTAATTAGAATAGCGTTATGTACCTTGAGGAAAGAAACTACCTGTTTGATGTTGTCGAAATTCTATTGATCCATTTACTCATTATCTCTACATCTTGAAACGACACGTAATCGTAAGAAGAAATTATAATTTCTGATCCTACGAGTTTCTTCAGGAATTCTAACCAGTTGAAGGATCCTCCATACTGTTTGTCGTATTTCTTTTGATACTCCTCAATTGTGTCCTTTTTGTGAGATCGAGACACATAATCCTAAAAATATCAATTGATAAAGAATGCATTTCCCACCAAATGATTTTTTAGTATACCATAGCATCTAACTGTTGCTTGAATTCATAAACTTCCATCATATCACTCAAAGCTAAATCCCAATTTTTGGCGTCAAACATTTGTGCTACTTTTGCCAAAATTTCAGCATATTCACCCTTGGAATATTTGCTGATTTCGTATGAATCTCGATTAGGTGCCGCTGTAATCTGAAATTACAGTTGTTACATGTGCTTGATGCAACTATTTTATAAAGTTTGTACTGTACCTGTAAGTAAAACTTTTCTTTATTTTCTATGTCTCTGGTTACCCCCACATCAAAAAATATTGAAAACGGATATCCTAGTTCTCGTAACTTATAAGTAACTTCAATCCAGTCAAATTTAATTTCGTTAAGATTGCTTTCACCGTCAAGAACGGGCCAACCGCCAACTTCTTTAATGACTTCTTTAATCCTTGTTAAACCATCTTTTTCGATATCCTCTTCATTCATACATTTCTTGAATAACTTCTTTTCTATTTTTACCAATTTATGATCACTGTCGTTTATATCTTCTTTGTATATCTTTAGAAGATTTTTTTGTATTTGATTTGTTAGCTCATTCTGGAAATTTCTTTCGCTACTATCTTCTAAAGTATTCCCACAGACAAATTCATAAAAATCATCACAAGGATTTACTTCAGTATTCATACGTTTTATTATTGCATGGGCCTGTTCAATACAATTATTAGTATTACATGTAGTACCTGAAACATTTGAGACATATTTTATTCTTTACTTTATATTACTAAACCTTACCTGCAACGGGTTTTATAAATACAGCCAATGAAAGTAGAATTAGAAAGAATATCGGAATAACAATCGTTAAGGCAGATAATAATCTTGAAGGATCTCCCCAATTTCTTTTCTTTGATCTCTCTACTCTACTGCGTAATAAATAAAATAAATATTCAAAGTAAATTAATGTTATTTATGCTTACCTGATTGACGGCATTGTATCTCTTGAAATAGTCGGCTAGCTTTCTGTAAAACATTCAAGTGTACTGATAGCTGTGCCCGACGCGAATTAAGATTATTTTTAGCAACACGGTTTACATTCGTTGGTTTGTTTTAAGAAATAATAAATTATAGAACTATTTATGTTAATTTGTGTAATCTTCTAAATTGGATAAGACTGATATAAACATAGAATGTTGCTAAGTTGATAGATTTCTACTACGTCTAGTAGTCTACGTAGTTAAATTTTGAGGAGACAAATTATTTTTAAGTCCAGCTTTTAAACGTCTGTTGCTACTACTAAGATGACCACATTTAAGAAAATACGAAAACGGGAATCCCCGTTTTTAACAAAGACTTTTAGGTGCTATTTTATTAAAAATCAAACGATTCGATTATACAAAAGCGGCTAAGCTGCAAGTGGAGTTGTGTTTTAGAGTCTCATCCAGCAATCAGAAGAGCAACTATAATCTGTACTTTGTCCGTCATGCTACATATAGTTAAATTAAACTCTAAACAATCTCTTTTTAAAAAATTTATTTTATTTAACATTACAAAATAAATGCGTGAGTTCTTAATCTACTTAAAACCAGAAATAATTAGAACTGACCTTAAAATGTAGTTGTAAAGTAGTTTATAACTTCTGTGTTATCGCTGGGGGATAAAGAAATTCTAATAATTAATAGTTATCAGTGAGGGTTTAGTTTAAAATTAATGTTTGAAAAATAATGAGATTCAACAAAGCTCTCTAATAAGATAACCCTTTAATTTCTAGAATGTCATGAGAATATTGTTTTTAAACAAGATAATTGTTATTCGTAGCTATTTTATTATAAATTAGTATCAATCGTTATACATAAATATATATAACCAGACTGCAGATCTTGAAGCCAGGCAGATTCGCATAAGCACTAGGTATTGAGCCAATTGCGTTACACATTTGTTTCAGGGATATTTGCTAGCACTTATTAACTGGTCGACTATACAAGTATAAGTGAAATCTGAGTAATTTCCCGTTAACATTTTGTTTACGTGTATTGCCTGGCTGGTTTTCAGAAACCACACTAACATTGTCAACGTAAACTAAGCAGTTTTTTTAGGCAAATTTCTCGGAAGAAACTTTATTCGTCTCTCTAACGTCGCAAGAGCGTAGCACAGGCCAAATAGTGTAACTGAATTGCCATAGGCCAAATCCAAAAGTAAAAGTATTTTCTTACAATGCAGAAACTCTAAATCCACCTTCCAGTAACCACTTTTTATATCCAGGATAGAAAACCATTTAGCAGCAAAGAAGATGGATAACTGTCTTTCTTGATTAAACAAGCTTTGGGACTATTGGAAAGTTCTATGACCACTTCGTTAGCCATATATTTGATGATCTTTTTTGTTTCTTCTCGTTTTGCTCTGTGGTAACCTTCTTGAATGTTGTCGTATGAGTTGGGCATTTCCTGTATTAATTCTATGGGTTGCCACATTAATTCTGCCTCCTAGTCATTTCTCCAAGGCACATATGTCTTGGTAAAGCCTTTTGATTCGTTGTTGAAGTGTCGTAGGAAGCTGCGATCATAACCTGAATATTTCCGGTTGATTTCATGCAATATGCTATAGAAGATGCTGGTACACCAGAATCGATTTCAGTGACCCATTTTTTTTCATTTATTAATCGGATGGGTGTCAATTCTTTATCATTGATTAAGACATTTCCAATCACGATACCTTGTTTAATTTCCGTATAGTCTGGTTTCACAGCACCCATGCAACCTGCCCGAATATTTCCAGTTATTCGAGCGATGACAACTTTTTCACTTGTCTTGGCAGAGTACTACCTTCTGCAAGTGTTACTCGTGGAAAATTGTCATCTTCTCGGTGAATAAGAATTTTTTTGTCTTCTATCCGAAGTATTTCGTTTTTCCGGCGTGACAGTTTTTTCTTCTTGAATATAAAAGAAAATGGTTGTCTTTAATTAACCAACTAATTCAGCGTTTCCAGAGCTCTAGATGAGGGTTTCTTAGTGAAAAATGACAATGAACTTGTTTTGTACTTCTCTATTCCACTGTTTAAGATTGTATTATGTAGTTTTATTTAAACACACAAAAAAGTATAACGATAACAATGACTTGAATATTTGTTAAGAGATCACCTTCAACCATATATTATTATTATTATTATTATTTAACTTAACGTAACATATTAAACATTAACTACTAGTATACATATTTTAATCAAACCGAGTTCCTATAATTAACTTAGATTAACTAGTCACGGGAAAAACCATAAAAATTGACCGAATACCCGTGCAGACTAAAAGTGTTGTACTCGCAGCAGCTCGAACGTTGGAGATGGGAGGGGTTCACAGGTAAACTACCATAAATTAAGATAGAAACTCAATAAAGGATCTCGCTTATTACTTGAGAATGTCGCAATCGATATGGGCGCCAGAAGCCAGCTCGAGATTATTACGTTCACTGGCGTGACTCCGCACCAGAGAACACTCTATATATAAGTAAACTGCTTTGATAGCAGCGAACACACTGTAGTCGGGCTCCCTTCAAACTTACTAAGAGAGATTATACTGATTTAGTCTTAGCACTTTTACTTAAACAAAGTCACAACAGTGTGCTCAGTGGACTTACACAAGATAATCGAGATCAGTAATCACTCCAAGCTGTATTGCAAAATCTTAAATTCTAATCAAAAACAAAAGAAAACGGCTTAAACAGCACGCCATACAAGCACCTAGTTTACATTACCTGTACAATATTGCATAAGCACACGTTTGTAAACAGTGTGTCCAGGATAAGGATGCACAGCATGGGGATCTTGGAAACAGTAAGAAATACAGGATCGGTTAAATGTGATGAAAGTTGGTTATTTATAAGACCTTTTTGTTGACGTTTGCAAAATCTAGATATCTTGGATAGTTTCAGAGATATTTAAAAAAATTGAAAATTGTTTTGGATAGCTCTTGTTGTCGCGATTCTAATGATGTAAACATGATAGGGTTATTTTGATTTCTTATGCTATAAATTAATTCATTCTGCAATACCGTGGCCTCCACGATCACCTGATCTAACACCGTTAGATTTCTTTCCTCTGGGGTTATGTGAAGAATCATGTGCTCAATCAAAATTTTGAAGATGAACAGCAATTATTACAGTTGGTCACAGCAGCGTGTAACACAAAAAAATCAAAAAAATGAGGTCGATGATGGTTACTGGTAACCGAAAAGTTGTACAGGAATTTTGTTAGCGTATTTTAATAGAAAACAAAAAGTGGCAATGGAAAAGTGGGTTGTTTTCCAATATTTTTTCAAATAAAGGAAAGAAAAAATAACGAAAATCGAAAAATCTACTTTTTTTTAAACATCTCTGAAACTATCCAAGTTATCTATATTTTGCAAACGCCAACAAAAAGGTCTTATAAATAACCAACTTTCATCCCATTTAACCGATCCTGTATCTCTTGCCGTTTCCAAGATCCCCATGCTGTGCATCTTTATCTTGGACACACTGTATACTTTGCCTGAAAAAAAAATTAATAAACAGTACCCAACTGGAACAATAAGTATGTTTACTCTCATTTATTTATTAAAAACAAAAATGAAAGAATGTTCATAAAGAAAACACCGACTTTGACAAAACAAATTAGAATGAATATTATATACACCAAAAGTTTGAATATAAAAACACTAACTTGGTTTAAACAATTCAAAGTGTATATTAGAACCAGAAAAATATGAGTAGAAAAAATTGCAAGATTTTGCTATCCGATTTATATTTGTTAGCCAAAAGACAAAAGAAGCCAAAGACTTTCAATTAACTATAATGAGAACTTTGATTTATTAAAATGTTGTATGGTTCTAAATCCATCTTAACATTATGCACTTACTGCTATAATGTAGTAAAACAGGATTCTTTTCTCACTTTACGAGGTTTGAACAGCTGGCGGGATGGTCAATGGCCCCAACATAGTTTTATTAATAAAGCACAACGCAACGAAAGTGTTTTATTCACTTGCAAGGCGTTGTTTAAATATTAGAACGTGGGTTCAACACACAACTTTACAACAAATGTCAAGTGTTCAATACTATCAATTAAATTTTTATAACAGAATAGTTACTAAACAATAACTTTTCGTTAACGAGAGGGTTCAATATTCCCAAATATTACTGGTTTTCGGTAAGTTTTTGCAAGACTAAAACCAGGGGTGTCGCAACCTTCACGGCCTAAACACTTAGTTAGACAAAGTTTTTGGATTCATAAAGTTTAACCCACAAAACGATAACTGAAGAAAATTTTATTTTCAAGTTCTCAGAAAATTCTTAAACATCCGCTAAAGAAAAACGTAAATCTAACTCAAGAAATCACTTCTGATGAGTTTTCTTAAACCCCAACAGGAGTACACCAAGATGGTTTTCACTCTTATCTTGGTCTAAAATCCTCTGGTCACTGACTCCGAGTACCCCCAATTCGCACAAAGTCAACTAACCTTTAAGCCACGCCTAGCTAGACGCAACCGTACTAAACGTAAGTGAAACAAAGAAAGATAGAGCAACCACCCTTAGGCACAGTGAACTATTCTTGCCGTTGCGGTCTGCAACACGCCAAGAGACAATAAAATAAAAGCCAGGATCGCACAGGAATCATTTATAAGCACAACTCACTCCTAAGTGCGGTAAAAATTAAATATAAATTAGCCCATAGTAGAACAAGCTTAACTCAAGACAGCGTTTTTAGCTGACACATTTCCAGGAAATCTAAACTAAGATGCGGTAAGCAATTTTTTTTAAGGAGCCACACATGTCTTACAAGAAACATAGTACAAACTAAATTAAAAACAATATTAGCTAGAATTTTAAATAAACAAAAATATCTGAATATATTCATAAGACGTTGAGAGGTAGTCCAGTCGACGAAGGGGTTATAGAGGACATGGAATCGGGGAGATTTTTTCTATTGAAGAATGTGTTGGGGGCAAAGATACTAAAAGTTCTCGCCCCTAGCCCTCCCGCTTTAGGGGGAGGGGGTGGAAAGGTCTCTGTTTTCGGTTTTTCGCCTATAACTCGGAAATGGTGCATCGTACGCTAAAAACTATTTGCTAGGAAATACAAGATAGTTGAATTTCCTACAAGACTGTCTAATCATTTTCTTCGTGTGTGTTATAGTTTCCAAGATATTCGCCAGCAAAGATCAATAATTTTCGAAAAATTTTTTTTTGTCTGACATTTTTCGTCAAACTTGTCCTTCTAACTTCTCAGCTACATGTGAATTTCTTTTTATTTCATAATGCTTCACTATATTTACTTCTATAGAATTCCTAGACTGCTGCAATCAATCTTTTCAAATACTCCTTCAAACTCTTATTATGTTCTTCTTCATACAGTTTGTCCAATATGGGACTTAATCCACTTATCAACCGGTCTTTAATTTTTTCATCTAAACCCTTACCAAACTTGCAATTTACGAAAGCATTCCTTAATCTCAAATACCAGTTATTTATAGATTCATGTTCATACTGTGCTGTTGTTTCAAATTAAAACATTTGATTCTTTTTCTCAATCCAAGTATTTTTGTACTAAACTGATTATTCAATATAGTACACAATTGATTGTATTTCTTAGTGTTTGGTAGATTGGGTTTACACAAATTCCTTAATATTTTATAGCTATTCTGACCTATTACCCTTAATAAAACCGTTACCTCTAAAAGGACGTATTTATGCAGAAAACTACCAACTCACAGAGACATATTGAGATAATACGCTAAAACTAATGCTAACTGTTATCTTCATTTTTCTTTATTTAACATTGTAATATTCGTATCATATTTTGAAATATTTTATTGCTTTGCAGTCAAAAATATTTGAAAAATCAGTACCCAATGAACAAAGAGAAATGTTGGTTAGTAGATTTTTGCATTTTACAAATTGAGACTTTTGAAAATAAACTTTATTTAATATACAAAAATAAACAAACATACAACTCAAACTAACATACTAAACTCAATGCAACTCAAGCTCATAAAATTAAACAAAAACTAGGTACGTTTACAAAAGTATTATTAATTGCAGTTGACAGCTTTAGCTTCAAAATTAAAACCGTTTACGTCCTCAATAATATTTTCGTCGCCTTGAAGATTCTCGTAAAACGGAAGTGCATCATTTGGTATAAGGTGCATCATCTCCTTCAAATTTTGTAATTAACTTCAGATATGGGTTTCCCAGTAGGCCACAGTGACTCCAACTCAGTCAAGAATTCGAAGCTTACCCTATCTTTTCGATTGTTCGTGATGCTTACAGTTTTCTCTGGGTTTGAAAAATCATCCTCTTATCTTTAGTAGATGCGGCTCATTTTTGTCAATTCGTATCTTCAGTCAGCTTATTTTTTCTCCGGCTATATCTGTCTTCCTGTTAACTATATATTTTTTTCAAAATCCTTACACCGCCGTAAAAATCATCTGAGTTCATTTCTGTTACTATCAATGGATTATTTCTTCTACAACTTTTTATAGCATTGACATAGTCATTGGGAATATAAAGGCGCTGCTGATGTTTGAGTGCGGATTCAATATCACTAAAGTTCGTGTCATTTGGAAGAAAGCTGTGACCAAAATATAGGAATTTCATAGTAATTGTTTTTAAATTGGAGGTAATATGCAGAACAGATTTTAACATTAACGTTAATTTAATGTTACGATTTTGCCTACCACATGAGTCACTCCATAAGATGACATTACGAACCTTTGGGAATAAATGGCTTTTTATATGTTTTCACAGGCAGGAGCCCACTTCCTGTGCACCTCGTCCAGCTGACCATTCAATCCAGACATAGCAAAAGCCTTCCGTATTTTTTCCACTGTGAACTCCAGCTTTGTAAAACCACAGTTGACGCTTGTAAAACACTATATTTGTTGGTATGCGAGGTAGAGGTAACGTCTACTGCAAATCGAATGTAAGACACCCAAATTCGTCGTCATGTCGTGTCCTTTCAAAGTCTTCGCGTCGAAGGGTTCGCGCTTTGTTTGCTAGGGATAGGTTTTCATTGTGCTTTTCTTTAATCGCAAGTTTTTTTCTCTTCATCCTGTTCATTATCATATTGCATTTTAAAACTGTCGCAGCTATTGCAGGTGTCTTTCTTTACAGATTTTGTTCTCAAGTTAAAGTTTGTGTTTGATTACTTTCCTTTTGTTCTTCACGGTAAACTTCATACATTTTCTGGATTGTGGTCCCTGGAAGTAAAGAGTATCATGTCTGCAATAATGAGAAATATATTTAGGTATTCTGTTAATTTGCTCAATTATATCTTGAACTCTGTCATCCGAGGCTTTATTACGACCACCTTGTTTGATTTCTTTTTGATCTGTTAAAGAAGCACGAGTGTGGAATTTGTTTAACGCAGTATTGACTCTAAACGTTGTAATATTAAGTGTTTTAAGGCATATTTGTTTGCAAACAACCTTATTGTTCAATTTATAGACTCGAGTGTATTTTCGTTTCTCTGGGTTTTTACCATAGCATCGTTTTTTTGGGATCTCTGACACACTTGCAGCAATAAAGTCAGTCTGTGCATCATATGACTTTAAATTCCAGAATCTAGTGAATTCGTGCTGTCTTTCATCAACAGGTACCTGGTTAGCACATTTTAATAAGCAGTTACAAATAAAGTCAGTGAACTGTTTTGGCTCAATCCTCTTCCTTTTGTAATCTATGTATGGCTTATTGCTGTACTTATTGATCTTTCCTGATGTTCTTGTTTGCTCCTCATATCTCCTTTTACGACCTTCACGAGGTTTACTTGAGAAGCTTTGGTTATCTTCTAACGCCTTGATGTTAGAATCCTCTCACAACGTGGACAGTTTTCTGCTTTACCTCTGAATCAGAATCGTCATATATAATGCTGTCTGCCTGATACTCTGGGTCCTGTATGCTATCATCGTCGTCTTCAGATTGCAATACTTCATCTACTTCAGAAGCTGCTACACTATCATTTTTACTAATTACAGGTGCTTCAAGAATACTGTTTTTCGTGTTTGCCTGATGTTTCCAATAATCACCTTGATAGTCACCTGGTTATAACAATAAGGTTTGAGAAAACGTGGTGCTTGTGTGTGCTTTGAAAAATCTACATCAGTCTCGGTAATAACTTGATTCATTTCGATATTTTCCAAATTCTGTGTAATTGTTGATTCATTTTACATGTCTAAGAATGTATTAAAGTTGATTACAACTCTTATTATTTTATTAGTACAGAAGCTGTACAGAACGACTTACACCACAAAATATTGATAAGGTGTGTTGTAGTTGACTTTAGTATACAGCAAACGTGCACATAATAGCAATTTTATAAAATTGAAATAGTTATTTATATAACAAGAGTGTAAAGTGAAGTTTCTTGAATGAGTAGGAAGTTTATGACACGAGCGACAGCGAGTGCCATAAACCCTCACAATCAATTATAGGTACTGGGTGAATATCTTATAGGTCTCGTAACTCTTTGTGACCTACCAGACAGAACCTCGTTGGCTTGTGGATTTGGTAACGGCTGAGGTATACTGTGCATAGGAGACCTGGCTGCTGTTCTAGCTGGTGGGATGGACCTGCTCACTTGAAACCCATAGACATCTTGATCTATACAATTCTGTCCAATTTCAACGCGTTCGTTATCACTCAAATAACTATGCACCAATTGAGACACATGAATTTTTTTTGCATGGCCATTAAATAGTCTTACAATATATATCACGTTTCCTAACTTTTGCAATACTCTTCCAGGAAACCATTTTCTAGACCCTTTTACATGATGTAAATTAACCAGTACTTTCCTATTAATTTCAAATACCCTGAAAGGCTGAGACCATTCAAGTTCAAATCTTACTTTTTTACGGGGACCGCGAGTTGTATTAGATTTTAAAATAGATTTATTCATACACGGGTTAGTTACGGAAATAGGACATTTTGGTTTAAATTTTAACATTAATGACATAGGAGACACACTCGTCACGGACGACGGAGTGGAACGAAGAGAAAAAAGACACTGTTCAAGTCTGACTTTCAAGGGAACATTAGAATGAGCTACGAAAAATTTAATTAAGCATTTCTTGACCGACTGTACTTGTCTTTCTGCTAACCCATTGCTTCTAAGGTTATAGGGAACTGTAGACAAAAGCTTAATCCGCTATTTTTCACAAAATCCCTTGAACGCATCAGAATTGAATGGAGGCCCGTTATCAGTAACCATAACAGAAGGAACTGAAAAACGAGAAAAACATTCAGACAACTTAGATAACCCAGCTTCTGTATTAGTAACAGACAAAATGAAACATTCAACCCATTTAGAAAAATCATCAATTAGGACTAACATTTTTGCGCCAAAAGTTTCCAAGAGGTTTAAGTGCACCCTTTCTCAAGGTTTCCTAGCACTAGGCAACTTTTGACTACTACTTTTGATCTATTACGGGTAGGCTGACAAACAGAACATGATTTTGTATGACGCTCTATATCGGAATCCAAGACCTCGCTAATGTTTTGGTTCTGGTAATACCAACATGATCAGCATGAAGGATATTTAGCGCTGACTTTTTCAATGACTCAGGTACTACGACACGATTCCCGAACATTAGACCACCTTCTTGTACAGACAGCAGATTCCTTAACTAATAATACCTACAGACATCAGAATTGCTCGGACAATGACTTGACCAACCTTGAACCACTTGACCTAAGACTTTAGTGAGAATAGTATCACTTTTAGTATGCTCTGCAATTTCTTTGACGGACACTAACGGTGTAGATATATAAACAAAATTCGTGGACTGATTGTCTTGAACATCAACAATGACACTGTTGGGTAGACGCAAAAGCATATCAGCGTTTTGAATACTTTCCCCCTTTTTAAACTTAATTGTATAGTTATACGAAGACAATATAATTGACCATCTGACTAACCTAAACTATGCTATGTGCTACACTTTCTTATTTTCCGAGAAAATTGACTTAAGCGGCTCGTGATCTGTGACTATGTCAAAATGGGTACCTACAAGGTACTTATGGAACTTTGTCACCCCAAAAATAATAGCTATAGCCTCTCGATGAGGCTGATTTTAGTTGCGTTGAGCCTGTGTGAGTGTAGCTGACTCGAATGCAATAGGACACTCTACACCATCACTGATGTGACTGAGGACTGCACCAACCCCGTATGAACTACTGTCACACGTTAAAACTAGGGATTTGGATGGATCAAACAAAACTAAAAGACACTTTTTAGTTATGACGCTTTTACTTTTGACAAATGCCTCCTCGCACTCAGAAGACCATTCCCATTCTACATCCTTTCTCAAGAGACGCTGGAGTGGTTCTAAAATATCAGACTCCATATTGACGAACTTCTTATAATAATTAAATATTCCCAGATACACCTTCAACTCAGTTACGTTGGAAGGTCTGGGTGTAGACATAGTCTTGCTGACCTTAGACTTGGAAGGACTCACCTTATTTCTATTTAGTTGATATCCTAGAAACTCCAATCCGGTTACAAAACATTCATTCTTTTGATAATTGATTTTGACGTAATATTTGTTATAGTAAGGGAGCCCAAGAGGGGATTTGGGGATTTACTCGAGCGCGGCAGATTAACATAGAGGGAGATACGTCGCACCCTGTTGAGTACCTCCACCATATATGAGCCCTTTATATAGGGTCGTGCGTCTAGGGCAGACGATCAGAATAGTAAAAAAAAATCGATCGTTAGAAATACTCGAGCGCGTTAGATTAAGGTAAGGTGGGTTAATTACATGCTGAAAAGTGTGCATTTCAATAATCTAACGATTTGAGCGCGATGTAAGGGAGTGGGAGGGTCACAAACTTGCAAAAAAAACGTTACCTTGACATTCTCGAGCGCGGTCAAATTTTTTTTTTATTTTGAAGGAAATACTTCAAGAATAATGGAAAAAATATAATCTGCCGATTTCCGCAAGCCGAAGTAGCAAAAATCGTCAATAGAGTTTAGTGCGTGCAGCTGCAGTGAAACATGTATTCCCCACTCCGCGCCTCTCTTTCCCTTTCACTTTTTCTCTATCTCTTACTCCCTTGCACCATCCCCACACTACTGTCCGTCACCATGACGCCATCACAGCTGATCATACGGATTCGTGGCATTACGAGCCCTGTCAACTATAGATTCGGACACGTTGGAATTTTATTTTCTTTTTTAATTTCCTTGTATTAAAAGACCAAATTACAAATAGTACTTTGGGTTATTGAAATGGTATGTAACACAGGTATTTATTAAATACTTACTGTTGCATATTTATACAGAGATGTATTATAAAAAATTATTATTACAATATAATGCGAAAATTCTAGTCAACTATATCTTCGGACACATTCATTTATTTATGTTTTGCCGGTACAGTAGATTAAGTTAACACATAGAATAAGCGGTAACGTGTTTGTTCAGAGCATAATTTAGAATTATGGCTCGAGATAAAGCTGTATCTGCGAAAATTTGCAATGTGATTATAAATTGGCATAGATTAGATGAAGGTGGGCAAAAAATCGCAAAAAAAAGCTGTTACTTACAATCTCTGCAGTTGTCAACGCTCCGGCTTGTTTGTTTGTGTTTTAATGTAAGTTTTGTGAATCAAATTTTGTGAGTTGAATATCTACTACGACGATGAGTGAAGATACTATAAAAAGAAATAAATTTTTTCATTTTCATACTATTTTCCGTGCATTTTATTTGTCACATTTTTAGTGATTTAAAAAAAATTTAAAAAAATTGGGAGTTTCTTTCGGGTTCACTTAACGTCCCCTCTAAATATCGGACGCGCTCGAATAAATTTTTTTCCCATTTTCTACCCTTTCATTCGACGTAAGTGCCGGGAACGTTCGGATTCGCGCCGCCAGTTCGATCCCACACTTCGAAGTGAACAGATCGTACATTTTGCTGCTAAAAGTTCTCTTGCCAGTACGTGTGTTTAGATTTCCATCTATACTACTACTCGGTAAGAGTATTAAACCATGTCCCTTAGCCGTTCGGCAAAAGGACATATGACTTTCCACGGTAAAGACCCTCCCGGTCCCCCGCCTCCTTCTCCCAACCCACCCGACTCACAACTACAACTAAGAAAACCACCGTCTCCGACAAATATAACGCTACCCCCACCAAATCTACTATCGCCTCAAAACCTAACGTACCCCGGACCAGCCAAAAGACGACGAAACCAAAGACAAAACATGCACGCCCCAACCTCCTGCAATTCCCTTCACTCATAGTCCTCCCCCGCCCTCGCCTCAAACGACTTCCGACCTCTCATTTAATCCCACGCACCTCATTCAAACCCCAAATTTCATCATGATCCCCCTGGACCCACCGGCTGTCCGATCCTATGCCTCAGTAGCCTCCACCATAACTACCACCACCGCTACCGCCTCCGGCTCTATCCCCTCTCCAAGCATGTCTCCTACTCCTTTCACTCACCATCACTCATCTCGTTTCAATCCGCCCGATTCCCCACACTACCCTACAGGCTCTTCCGCACGATCCAGTCCCGCTCCATCATCCAGATCGCTTTCCCCTATGCTGATCGAAGACTTCCCGGAACCGACATGCAAACGACTCCACTCCCCATCATCCCATGACTGGCACACCATGACATACAAAAAGCGATGCGCAGTCGCATCCCCTCCACCTACCACTCCAGCTAGCCAGCCTACCGCACCCGCCACCAACCGCCATGTTACTGCCTCACCTCCAGCACCCACCACACAAACTAAGACCGCTATCACCTGCCTTGTAAACGGCCTCTCAAAAGCCCAAACCAATCTAAAAACCATCTCCTTACTGCTGCGCAGAATCCCTGAACTCCGCGTTTCTGACGTATCAGTCCTCCCCACCGGCACCGTTCGCATTTCCTCACCCCAGACCGATTTCCAGGAGCGCTTCACCACCCTGAGCCACCTGGTAGGCGGGCCTGTCCGCATTTCGCCCTCCACCAAGCTCGACAGAGCCCAACCTCGTCCCCCACTTCGGCCCTCGTTTTCCTGTGTCCTCCGGAACGTCGACTACGACATCTCCGCTGAAGACGTTAAGGAGGCTCTTTCGTCAGAGGGCTTCATTTTTTCCAGGGTGTGGCGCATCCGGTCTAAAGCCACCGATCGCGACACGAGTTTTATGCGAGTGATAACCACTTGCAAAAACACTCTGGACGCGCTCCTTGGTGGAGGTCTTAGGATGTTCCACCACACCTTCAGAGCTGAACCTTCACATACCCCTAAACCCCATCCGGTTCAGTGTTCTAAGTATCTCAAGTTTGACCACCCAACCTCCCTATGTCAAGTCCGGCGCCCCACCTGCGGTGTTTGGCGGAGACTTTCACAACACCCACTCTTGCACCGCAGCCACCACCCCCAAATGCGGAAATTGCGGAGGAGACCACGTTGCCTTCTCCAAGCAATGCCCCGAACGTCCATCCGAACCTGTCACTCCCGAGGCCGCCGCTCCGCTCAAACCCGTACAAGAAAAAGACTCCTCCCGAATCCGCAATTTTGTACGGTTTTTCCTTACTTCCTTCCTCAATCTTTTCTCTACCCAACGGGACCACACCCTCCGCATTCTAGCTCCCCTAAGCCACACTTTCTTCGGCTTTCGGGTCGAAGTTTCAGTGGCGGGGAACTGGCTGCACATCTTCTTTCTCGAGCGCCAGTAAACATCACTCTTAAGGCGTTCTCCCACCTCACTCCCCCTCCATCTATATCCTTCCTATGGATCTCGTCTTCTCTACGGTGAACGCCAACGGCTGGAACCGGGAGCGTCCACTGGTGGAGAACCTCATCCGCTCCCATCACATTCATATCCTGTCTATCACAGAAACCCACCTCAAGAAAATCCACAACATCACCCATCCCGGATTCCAAGTTCTCCGCCATGACGCCCTGTGCCGCGCAGCCAGCGTGGCGCTGGCCATCCACTCCAGCCTCCCCTTCTCCCCTCTTGATCTCCCTCCCGGATTTGCCCACCTCAACTGCTGCGCTGCCTCCCTCGACGTACCTGGCGGCTCAGTTCATCTTTTTTCCCTCTACATCCCCCCAGATAACTCACCCTTCCCCGAATACTTCTGCGAGTTTGTGGCTTGGTTCTACCGGAGGGCGGTGATTATGGGCGACTTCAACGCTCGTCACACGGCCTTCAGGGACACGGCTACCAACTCGAGGGGTCGAACCCTCTCTAATATTCTACTACAGCTCCCATACTTCCGTATTCCCAACTCCGACCCCACCTTCATCAACTACCAAGGCTCCTCCATCATCGACCATATCCTCATTACTGATCCCCTCACCCCCTTCTTTCCCGGCTTGGCAAAGGGCTACAGTGGTTATGATCCATAAAAAACACAAGACGTTGCGGCCACTAGCCCAGAGGGCAGTATCGTCGGCGTACTGGGTGATTCGGGCGGTCGAGGATTGAGTGTTGGGGGCCGGTTGCGGCTCGGGTCTGGGGATGTCGTAACAATAGAGGATGAGAAGGATAGGGGCGAGGATCGAGCCTTGTGGAACTCCGGCTCTGGGAGTTAATGGATTGGAGTAGACGCTCTCGCAACAAATTGGACCAGTCCAGACCTGTTAAATCTACAGAACATTAACAATTGCCTCTTTAACTTGCTACATATACTATTATTTTTTCGAAATGAGAAATTCCATTTTCTACATTTTGTCTAGCTAATTATTCAAAATTGATCACCGTGCACCGGTGAAAAGGTATACATCACATAACCTTTTTTTCTTTCTACCATCAAATCTTCAAAATCCAATAGGTCCCTACGACGCTCGAGTAAATCCTCATTTAGCATCGTGGGCTCCCCTACTATTAAGACGGGACAGAACTTCTCGTATAGTATTAAGACATGACTGGGCATCCTTTTCTTCGACCAAAATATCATTCAAAAAAGCTGCACAATTGCTTACCCCGTGTAAAATTGTGTCAATAGCACACTGGAACTTGAAAGTTCCTGAAGAGAAACCAAAGGCCATTCTATTATATACATACAATTCATGAATAGTATTTATTGTTAATATTTCTTTGCCGTCTTCACTAAGCTCCAGTTGGAAATAAGCATTAGTCAAATCTATCCTGCAAAAGACTACGCAACCTACAAACTTATGAAAGATCTCATCTAAACGAGGAAGTGGATAAAACTCTAGCCTGATTAACTTGTTGGCCGTTTTCAAATCTGCACAAATGCGTAACTCGCCTGATTTCTTAAGTATACATACCATGGGACTAGCCCATTGACTACTATTTACTTTGGTAATTATACTACATGACTCCAACCGATGTAACTCCGCCTGCACATCCTTACGTAATGCAAATGGGACGGTATAGGCTTTTTGAAAGGCAGGTACAGCGTCTGGTTTTAAATTAATATTAACTTTAGTAACTTTTATTGGCTTGTCATTGCCCAATTTGGAAAAAGCATATGGATACTCACGTTCCAGATCACTCAGACTTACGGGTGAAATTACAGTGTACTTTACCTCCTAGTTCACCGTTTAAACTGACTCTATACTGACAACCGACTGTGACTTGACCGATGATAGCTGACTGACCTGAGTTTTATATTGACTGACTTCTGACTGTTTACTAATACTTGACATATTGATTTTCCATTGAGGACATATGACCTTCAACCAGTCTCGACCCATTAGGAGAAGTAATCCTTTCGACAATACAACAATAAGTGGCAAATCTAAAAAAACATTACACTTATTACTAACTGTTACATTAACAGACATTTTACCAAGAACTTTTAAAGATAATTGGTTGGCAGTTGACAATCTACCATTCAATCTAGATAATAATTCATTAGAAAAATATTTTTTGAATATATCTATGGGAATAATACTTAAAAAACTACCAGTATCCACTATAAAATTCAACTTATGTCTATTGACAAGCGTGTTTACCACTAGCGGTGACTCATCTGCTTGATATTCGACTGTATGACAACCATAATGAATGTAATTTGCAGTCTTAGCTCTGCAAAACTGTGATGTATGACCTTTTTGACCGCACCAATAACAAGTCCATGATTTTGCTAGACAACCAGCTGGTTTGTGTTTTGAATAGCATTCCCTGCAACTTTTATTTCTTGTTGAGAAACTACTAAACTTATGCTTACGCCTAAACGATGAGTGACTACTTTCAGACGGTTTGTGACTTCTGTATGGTGAGCGAGGACGGCGTGTAGATTTATGAAATCTATTTACAGCATTTACTTCTGATTCAACTGTATTGAAAGCACTAGACAGACTTGCAGAATTATCTGACACCATATCTGCAGCAGAAGACTTTGCACTTTCCAAATCTAACACGATTTGACAAGCTTTATCAAAAGTTTAGGTGTCCTCTTTTAACAATAATCTATTGACAAAGGTTCTATTATTTAACCCAACAACCAATTGATCTTTTAAAACCCTGTCTAGAAAGTCAGCAAACTTGCAGTAAACTGACAACTGCTTGAAATCAGTAATAAGATTTACAAGTTGCTCACCTTCTTTTTGTTTTCTAGAATGAAACTTAAATGTTTCACTTACTACTCTTGTAGCAAGTGAGTAATGATCCCTCAAGACTTTTGAACAATCCTCGAACAAAGATTCAGACAACTTTTTGGGGACTAGTTTACTCTTCAAAACTGTGAAGTGCTCGGGACCCAAAAGTATAGTTAAATAATTTACCTTCTTTGACTCCTCTATTTCATTAATGACAAAATAAGCTTTTAACCTGCCAAGATAATTGCCTATTACTTCTACTTTAAGATCAAACAGCTAAAATTTTACTGACAAAGCTGATTATTCAGCTATGATGTTTGGCTAGTAATTTTGACATAAATCACTGAATTCTGAATTGATATCACTATTCCACGTTATAAACACTCATAATGGAAAAAGAAAAAAAAACTCGTTGCCAATGTTATAATTATTACTTATAATCCTTTAATTTGGTTGAGACTAGGGATAATAAAGACAAAATGACATATGACTTTTTATTACCAAAACAAACCTTATCGATCTTACAATTGCCGATCTAATCGATACAACACTATTCTATTGACCTTCGTATATTATTTCAATTTTTCCAATCGTCTTGACTTTGAGATTTGGATAAATTTCCGGCACCTCCAGTTGTATATTCATACTATACAAAAATATATCACCTTGTTTTTTATCATTGTCGCCAATTTGTGATATCTCAATATTAAATGTAAATAATAAAAGTTTATAAAACTAGAAGATTTATTTGAAAAGTTTTTTTATCAACTGTTATTATAAATAAAAAATAAATGTTAGGTATCATAACTACCACAATAAATAAATAATTGTTTAACAACTTCATGCATATAAGAATGATTCTAGCGTAAAATCGTTTTAATTTGCTTAAATAGTGATATCCATGCACAAAATAGTGACCACAGCATAATTAAAACTGTCACTATTGTAGCTGCGATTCTGGACGATTTTGAGGTATTAGATGAAAACCAATCTGTGTAAAATCCTAAACATAAGCTAATTAGCAATAAAATATGAGTTAATTGCCCTAAAATGTTATGTATGAGCTTAAGCCACTGGCTGGATACCCATCTGGTAACTATCGATGTAGAAAATGCCATTGGACCACAAATCAATGCGAAAATTACAAAAATCATCGCAATGAGCCCTAAATCAGATGAAATATGTTTTAGTACTTTTCTAGATGTCAAATAATTAAATATTAATATTTACCAGTAATTGAATGTGCTGATGTAAAATGGGAAACACCTAATTTAACCCTGTTGTCGATTTCCAGTGCAATTCCTGTTATAATAAAGAAAGAACCAATAAAAATTAAGATTCCATGTATCCAATATTTTTGTTTTCTTGAAATTTCTTGACTCCATACGTTATCATTAGAAAACAAAATTAAGGCTTCGACTGTAAATGGCATAAGCTAAAATTAGTATAGATAAGAATTACAAGTTGAATCAGGATAGTTAGTAGTTAGACTTACTCCTAAAGTAGATAAAATAACATGCCATGAAAACGGATTCGAATACTTCTCGATGGCTATCCAAATCGAATAAATAAAAATAACAGCAACAAACTGATGAAATAATGTATTTAATATCCATTTAGATACCTGAATGACAGTGTCTAAAGAAGTAACACCCAACATCGTCGACTGATTGAGGGCTGACTAACTCAACAGCAAAGTTTAAAGATTTTTATTGAATCTTCTTTTACATTAATTCTTAAAGTTTAATGCACTTCACATTTGTAAAACACAAAATTAAACACGTACTTTATTAATTAATATTTATTCTGTCAAAATGACAATAGTTTATGATATGTTTTTAATCGTAGAAACTTAATTGAATTGTAGATTTATCTTGTAAGAATAAAAGATAAGATGAGTAAACCTAGTTAACTTATCAGTAGTGTCGTAAAATACCTACAATTATCTACAATGAGTAATTATTTTTATTAACTGTTTATGGTAGTTTTTTATTATTACGGAACGGACTAGAAAACGTGGTTAGCTAAAATTAAACACTTGAACGGAATTTTAAGTGGACAGGCAATAGAAGAGAACTCAAGTGAGAGATGGTTTGTTTGTTAATAAAAGGTGAAAAATCGTCGATAACAAAAATATTTAAGACATACTAAGTTGACAATAAACATTTACCAAAATTGAATCTTCATTACTCATTTATGCTATTTTACTTTAGCTTCTGTTAATAGATTGTAAATTACTGCTTATAGTACATTTAGGTTACGTGAAAATGATCAGCTTATTGAAACAAAAGTTCCACAGAAATTACTTTAAATATTATTCTAATCGGATTTATGTTTCATCTCAGTAGAAACGCTGTAGAGAAATATGTAACCACCCGGAGGTTTGGCTAAAGGAAAAAAATACATTTAAAAGACTTTTCACTCGTGTGACTTTTATCTAAAGTTTCATGCAGTGTATATTTCTCAGTAAATAAAAATTGAGTTAAACACTCTTGTAATATTTTCTTCTTTGATGGCTTTTATAAGATATACATGACGACTTTGTCGCCATAGAAAAAAAAATACATTGTAAAGGCTTCTCACTAATCTGACTTTTAATTTATTTACTTTAAATTTTAAAGGCGGATACAATGTATATTTCTTAGTTAACATAGATTTATAGCGTCTAATTGCTATTTTAAAGAAACAAAGTTTTGAGTTCTGTGTTACTTATCCATTTATTCTGCAAACTATAAAACAAAACAAAAAATAAAAACTAATTGTGATTGAATACAAAATCTTGAATTTTAAACGCTGGCACTTCAACCGAGACTATCCCTTTCACACCTCCACAGGCAACAACTTTTTCTTTCATCACACATACACACATATACGCAGACATGCACTAATCTGATAGGGACGCTACAGTCCCCTCCTTCCTGGGTCGTCCGCGGTTTCTTTTTACAATTACTTCCGTTAGACTTGGTGCTCCTTCGGATGAATGGAAGTGCCATAGATCACTCTGACGATATTTTCCTACCATATTTCTATCATGATCTTGAAGTTCCTAAGTTGTTGTGCTTACTGTTCTTACTATTTCACAAGGTTCATCGCCCTCAAATGGTGAAACATTTCGACGGTGCTAATCAATTTCTTCCTTTCAACGGTCCTGCTGATTCTCTAGTTGCTCTTGGCTTTCCTTAAGAATTGCAACAAATCGCTTGAGGTACGGAGTGATTTCTGCCACGTAGTTGTCTGCATCAATCACTGCTTTCATGTCGTTTGTTACTTTATCTGGTCACCTTAATTACCTTGCAAATGTGAAGTACGCCAGTGTTCGTCCAGGAGAACTGCATGAGATTGTATTCATGGCAGCTAGATTCTCAGAATAACATTCCTGGTTGTTTCCTACTAGTATGGAAAACTAGTTTTACGCCCCCGTTTTTCTTTTCTACTAGGTGACTTTCTGGATGATATAGAGGAATAAAAGGTTGCTTAATTCTCAAACAGTGCTTCACTTTTTGCATTAGTTCGCTCACCAAACTACATGCACACTTCCTCAAGTAACACTTTAGCACAGGCTGCAAATTCCAAAGGGAATAATTCTACCCATCTTAAGGTCACATCTTCCGCAAAAAATATTCACCGGTGTTCAAATCCGTCTTGGCTAATGGACCAAACAGCTGGTCTACTGCGATTGTCTCGAAACGTTTAGATGCAGCTGAAGTTTGGAGAAGTCCCGCTAGCTTCATGTGGTTTGGCACTCAACACAGTTGCAGATATATTCTGCTACATATTTCAGCATACCCGTAAAATAATACCTCTTGGAGATTATTTACTCCACAGTGACCTGCTATTTCGGAACCGTGGTATTCAAATACAATTCTAGCCCTCTTTTGAGATGGCACCATTTGCTGAGGTTCTTCACCGTCCAAACCTGGATCCTAACAGTACAAGATTTTATTTGAAGGTAGAAAACCACGTTCTGTTCATCGCTTGAGTTTCATCTCATCGTCCTTTCCAAACGCAACTGTAATTTTTCGCAGTTCTGGATTGTTCAACTGCTTGTTTCTTATTTTTCTAATACTACGAAAAGGTATCGCGATGAAAACAACACATAAATAAAAACTGTCTTCTTCTCTATGCACACGCGGTGGTCGAGATAGGGCGGGCGTCAGCAACTATATTCAAATTTTCTGGAGTATATTCCATCTTGATGTTATAAGATTGCAGTTTAAGAGTCCATCTCGTTAAGTGACTGTTTGGATGGTTAATAACCACTTTAGCGGCTGATGTTCCGTACCCAAAATTCTCTAAACTTCTCCGCAACCCATACAACTGCAAGAGCCTCCCGGTTTGTAGTTGGAAAATTTCTTTTGTTTGGCAGTAGCAAACAACTTGCGTATTCCATTAATCGTTACTCTGGATCCTCACCTTGTAGTAGTACTACTCCCAATGCGTATGCACTTGCATCCGTCTTTAGGATGTTATAAAATAAGTGCGTAGGTAAAAAGCTTTCTTAATGTATCAAAAACCGCCTGCTCCGTGACCCTATCCACTTCCATACAGCATTCTTCTTTATGAGCGCTGATGATGAAAGAGCTGGGAAGTATGGCACAAAACGCCGATACCACGAACACATTTGATAAAAACTTAGCATTTCCTTGACGTTTCTCGAAGGAGGTCGTTCTAGGATAGCATTTACTTTATTTTTATCCGTTGAAATATCTTGTGTTGTGAGCACATATGTGCTAGATATTTCACTAAGTCGCAAGCAAACGCGTACTTTTCACGACGCGCTTGCAATCTAAAAAAGTGTACGTAGGTTCTGTATATGATCACTATAACTACTAAAAATTACTAGGAAATCGTCCAAATATACTGCTGCAGTTCTATCACGTAAATCTTAAAACGGTCCATTAAATGTTGAAACGTGGCAGGCGTATTTTTGAATCGAAATGGCGTTCGCACAAATCGATACGTTCCAAAAAGACACCCAAAACACGTTTTCTCTGGGTCACTTTCACGTACTTGCACTCGCCAATAACCAGATTGTAGGTCTATCGTAGACATATACGTGGTTCTTTTAGTTTGGTGGAGTAAGTCTTCAATTTGTGGTCATTCGTATCTAACATTCGTTATAATTTGGTTTAATGCGCAATAACCAGCTGTCCATCTTTCTTCGGAACTAGCACTACAAGGAATTTCCAGGGATTCTCGCTCTCGAGAATTAAGTTCTTCCTTCGTCCTTAGCGTCAAAGTAGCGCCTTCATTTTCACAAAGTCGTATCTCCGATACTGCAACTACACTAATCTTGGGCTCATCAAGAGTAATGTCAGGGGCTTACTCGTACTCTTCTGATTCATCTAAAAACCTTCAAATTGATTATAATATCGTTCTCCTCCATGAAATCCACATTTAGCAAGGTGCAATTAGTTTGCAACTCTGGTAAAATAATAAGATCAGTATAGATAGATTTGTGCAGAACACCAATATTAACTTGAACTATGAGGATCCGCTAGCGACGTACAATGCCATCAGTGTACGCTTCGGGTGTCTCAAAGGAGTAATCTAGGCTTTTCAAGTAGTCGTACACGCGCCTGTGAAATGTTTGCTTGTACACCGGAATCAGCGTAAGTGACTCCTTCGCCGTCCAATATTCGTATGGAGAGAACAGGTCCTAACCTTATTTCTGCTTCCATAGTCGCATTAAACATGCTGCTGAAATTTAAGATCGTGGGCGTTGTAGCTGATGCTCTTTTACACTGAGCACAGTTTGCACGAGCTACTTCTGGAGTTCCGCAGCCAAAGCATTATAGGAATTGTGCGACAAGTTACTTTGATTCTGAACAGTTGCTCTTTCAGTATGTTGTTTGTTTTTTTACTTCTTCATTTTGGTTCTACACGCATCCACCGTGTACCCAAAATCTTTACAAAACACACAACACGGACGGTCTTTGCTTTTTTGCACCTCAGTTTTTCCACTGTGTTTAATCACATCCACCTCTTGTATAAACAGTTCAATTTCTCGCATCTTTGTCGCTCGTATTCACACATCGCGCGTTTTCGTATACAGCGGTTTAAAAGTCCGTACAATATAGCCAACTGCGTCGTTTCTATGGGTTTTTCTCTCAAACGTACGAAAACACTGAAATATTGCGAAAAGCGCTCGGTCGTTACTTACACAAATATCAGTGGATACGTTGTCCTCTTGTTTTGTTGTAAACAATTCTTGATAACTTTGATACGCAGGTTTAGCAGGACCATACCAATTTCGTAGAGCTTGGAAAGCTTTTACCCAACCTGTGACTGTTTCTCTAATTCCAATCCACCAAGTGGCTGCAGCAGAAGCATCGGTAGTCCTCTCAAGGCATTTATGTCAGAAACGTTTGCGCAGTTCTCATACATGGTTACTGGAACAAAAAATGCTTCTACGTTTGTATCCTTTTTCCCTGAAAAGCGCGCCGTACACGTAGCGCAGCTGTGGATGAATTAACAAGCTGCTGCCTCAAACTAGCTTGCATTTGTTGTACGTGTACCTGTAGACCTGCCAGGAACTGATGCAGGCTTTACGCTGACATTTGAATCACTGATGCACCGAAAGCCAATATCGATTCCTTTGCCATAATAAAATTCCTTGTTAAATCTGTTTTCTTCAGCAACCTCGTACTTTTCTAGTTTGGCGCAGTTTTGTATTCATTCGCACTAGTACCTTAAAAACGAAGCACCGATCATGGCTAGATAACTTTCCGAACCTGTAACACGTAATTACATCGACCGTGGTTGAAATACGTTTTACCAAATGCAAAGTGCAGCACATCAACGGCGGTGGAAATCACACTCGTCCGGATATTCGAATATCAGCTTTGCAGCATCTAATTCTGCCAGTTCACCAATTGAGAAATGCTATTTGTTTCCATGATCAGATTTATGTCGATTTTAAACATCACAATTCCCATAGGCTTTCCCTGGGAAATCCGGGTTTACCTCGCTTTAGGGGCATAGACATCCGACTGCAGTATATTTTTGTTCCAACTGCAGTTTATCGGATGTCTGCTTTCCCTGCTTTCCAGATGGTTTCGGTTACCGAAAGCCCTCCGTGGTGCAGAGCTAGTAGATTTTCAAAACAAAGTTTCTTTCATGCAACAGTCACCGTAATCAGCCCTACTAGGAACTACCAAAAGTATCTTTAGTAATATTAACACCAGAAGCGGCGCTATCTTCAATCCATAACTAACGACTCCATCACCAATGAGCAGACATGATAGCAATTAACACTACCACAATGCTACAAACTGCTCTCGAGAGATAAAAATGCCCGACCTCCACCAACTACATAAAATTTACAACACTAGCTGAAGACATTTATTAAAAGATGCCAAGGAATTTAATTTTTAACAAAAATTCTCTCTAGAGACTTCATTATTAGCGTTTGCATTAGAAATTGCAGAAGTAATGTTATGTCAGCATTGATGATCGTGGTAGTGTGTATAACCCAAAAATTATTCGACTATGAAGTTTTTTTGTAGCAGGTGACAAAATCTCCAATTTGATCAATTTTTTAACACGAAAATACCAGCATGTTATAATCCTGTAAGCTGCTATCTACCAAAGCTTTTTTAGGTAATCAGTGCTGCGCTTTTTTATATTTTCCAATTGTAATTTACTTTAAAACGACTCTCATTGCTGATCACGTAAACTGCTTTCAAAAGATTTTTGATCGCCAGGTTCGAAACCACAGCCGGTCAAAATTAGAAAAAGTGAAAGGCTTTGCAGAATTCAGGATTGCTATACTTCGAAAACTAGATTTTTATTATCTTCGTAATATGTTAGTCTCGAAAATTTGCATAACCACCACAAACTTCGTAAATACTCCCTAGCGACAAAGAGTTTAAGATCTAATTGGGCCCAACGGGCTATATTCAGTAGTTGTCGTGTACTGTATCCACACCATCATGGTTAAATCTAATTCATAAGTGTTCGTCTGCGATGAGGTTTAAAAATTAGTTTCTGTATGGGACAAAGTAATGTCGTTCTACTTAGGCATACGTATGCAACTCTCGTGGTATCATTTTTTATAACTTTGAATATGTCGCCGCTAGAAGTTAGACAAAATTATTTTTTGTTTGATAGCGAAAAGAAAGGAGGATTGGAGTATTGGAGTATAATCAAAAAACCGATACTGGTCAAATTATTAAAACGCGAAAAAAATCTTGTGGAATATCAGATATTTATCTACCACTACCAAATTCAAAAATGCGACAAAACAAAGCCTTACAAAGAGATTGGTGTAGATTTTGGCCGATTGTCTTACATATGTTTTATTGTTCCTACTCTGGTAAGACTGTATGGGGATCAAGTCGAAGTCGTATCGAGACGGAACTTTCTTTGAAGTAAATAGTACTTTAGTTACGCAAGGTATGAATGGAGTACGGGTGATCTTCATTTGTTTTTTTTTGTCGAGTACTTTAGAAAAACAAATCTTGACCGCTTTTAAACTATCGTGGTAGGACCTAATTGCATTCGTTTGGAGAAATTCTGTTTACTTTTGGACAGAAGCTTCTAGTACCTTAGGATAGGGTGGGTCACCATGAAACATTAGACACGATGAGACATTGTAATAATTTCATTTAGGCATGGTGAAGCCATGCCTCAATCAAGGGATAAACTAAACTTTGTATTATCAACGTATAATACGATTTTGTGTGCTATTCGTGTGTCTGTAGGTTTATGATGCTAATTTTATGTTTCTTATTTTTAATTTTCTATTTTTCTTTGGATTTGGTATGTATGAACTACTTTTCTTTCTTTTTTCTGCCTCAATTTGGTTTTGACGGTTCTATATCTAACTGCGCAAATATCATCTGAGACTAATTTCTTTCTCCTTTTTAACTGAACTGCAAACATTTAGCAATTATGAAATGGGAAGCAGATTTCTAAATGCATCAGTCTTCCTTCTTCTTCAATATCTGCTACTATTCCTTAGCAAAAACAATATTATGATGACCATGGCGAATGTAATATAGACACTTTAAAGGAAATCTATAAGAAAAATCAAAAAGAGTAGTAGTGGAAATTAGAGGTCACCACATAGTTTAAGTTTGTATAAACTTCGTGCAAAAGATATTCTATTTGTGAGAACCTTACGGCAAATTGCGCTCCCAACCCTGATCATACAGACAAATGGTGGTCTGTTATAGCAGCTAATCTTTCTTCCTTAGTTTGTTAGACATCCTTGCCAGACAAAGTATTCTTAGGATCATAAACTATTTGTGTAGTACTCTTTGTTTATTTTTATGACCAGTAAATGTCTTGGTAGGCCAAAATAGTGCAAGTGTCGGGATTTTTCAGTGAAGGAATAGCGTCAGATAAGTATCCATAACAGTTTAAGGATGTTTGATGATAGTGGAAAGCGTAGTAGTTGACGCAGAGCATTCGATTCCCAGTACCAATTGAAATATGATGATTCCACGTTTAGGAGGTTAGGTTTTTATGTAAGAATAAACAGAGTTTTATTGACTTTAGTGTTGCGTTGTAGTTTCTATTTATTAACCTTTTAAAACGAAATAAAAGAGAGCTCTTAAAACAAGCTATTCAGTGGTATCAAAATCAAGTAAACATTTAGTCAAAAACAATTCACGTCAATGTTGTTAATTTTCGCAATAAAATAGAAAGCAATAATGGCTTTAGAGAAATATGAACAGTTTTGTTTTTACCGAATATCTAAAAAGCCATGGATTATATATTTTGAAAAAACAAAACAGTAATAAACTACAATCTTAATCTTCTTTTTTTTTACTTTAGCTGACTCTTTCTGTTTCTTTTATTTTCGCTTTATGAAAACTTTAAGAGTGAAGTTTATTTGGATTTTTATTTAATATTTCTTAACTTCTATCTGTTTACATATCACATTACAATAAATTATAGATTTGTAATATTAATAAATTACAAGAGTGGCACAAGAATATAGTAAATAAAATATACATCTTTGAGGTGCGCACAAATGGTGCACGAACCCTTGATTCATTTCAGTTGATTTGTTTACAATTAGTCTACATACCTACTACATTTATGCTAATTTTGTAGGTACTGTTGTTTACTGTTCCGTAATCAATGACGTTCTAGCGCTCTCTACAATTGAAAAAGCTCTCTCTGGTCTCCTAGTGTAATATTGATTTAATTTGATTTACTATTGATTTCCACGCAGAAAATAATGACCACAACATAATTATTACTGTTACTATCGCAGCTGGAATTCGCGACGTTTCTGAAGTATAATAACAAAACCAGTCTGTAAAATATGCTAAAAGTAATGAAACTACAGTTGTAATAAAAGCTAACTGTCCTACAATATTATGAATGAGTTTAGTCCATACTGGGGGTATCCACTTTGAAATAGCTGATGCATAATATGCCATTAGACCACAAATTAAAGCAATAATTACAAGAATCATTGCAGCAAGTCCTAAAAGAGATTTGATTAGAATCTTTTTAACCGAGAAAAATAGGTATCAAGTAAGTTAAATACCAGTTTTTTGAATGCGCTGAAACGAAATGATCATATCCGTCCCTACGAACATATTCCACTACAATTCCTATTATAATAAGGGCAGATCCAACAGACATTAAGATTCCATGTATCCAATACTTTTGTTTTCTTGAGATTTCTCGACTCCAAAGATTATCATTGGAAAATAAAATTAAAGCTTCAATCATAAATGGTAAAAGCTAAAATTATTACAGATAAGAATAAAATTAAAAACAAAAAAAATGGTAAACTTACGCCTAAAGTAGACAGAATGACATGCCACGAAAACGGATTTGAATAATTTTCGACAGCAATCCATATTGAATAAATAAAAATAACAGCAATGCACTGATGAATTAATCTAGTAAATAACAACTTAGATGTTTGAACTATTGTGTCTAAATAAGTACCGTCAGTCATCATTAACTGATTGAGTGTTAACTAAGAATTAAAACAAGATTCGAGTTAACAAACTCTTATAATATACAATGCAGTCTAAATACATCTACTGGAAATCCCCTTTTACATTATCATAAATAATGTTGCGTATAGCTCTCAGCATTTGCAAAACATAACATTATAAGCACGTATTAAGTAAAGTACTCTTTCGGAATGATAAACTTTTGATAATTCTTTTAACCCTAGAAGAAAATTAACATTTTTCTTAATTTTTAAATAAAAAAACAGTAGCAACTTCTCAATTATAAATTTCATAGAGTGGGTACTACCTACGATTATCTAGAACTACTAATATGTTGATACCGACTATAATGATTTGTTGCGACACATATACTAAACGTGTTTTTAGTGATAATTTAGCACCTCGGCAGAATCTTAAATGATCGAATAATGCAACAATTAATTCCTAGAATTATCTGTTAATAAACGATAAAACGTCGTTATTAATTTAATGAGAGAAAAAAATTAAATTCTTATTGTTTTTATTATTTTGCATTATCTTTCCTAAAATTAATTTCTTTACAATTAATTTGATTAAGACAAGTTTTTCGTTTAGCATCGTAATATAAACCTCTAGTTGCATAACAATAACTAGAAAATCTAATAAAGAGATTTACCAAGAATTCGTTATGGTAATTAATTTTATTTTTACATAAACAATAAATAGTACCTAAAGCAAATGGTTCAACATTATTCAGAGCGATCAAAAAAAAATCTATCGCGATCGCCTTTGAAATAAGAAACGTAGGGCGTAAATTAAAATTGATGTGCACTTGTTAACTGACGAGCAGGTCTTGTCTAGTGTGCCTTTATATTGTATTATTAAATGTCATTTTTTTAATGGGTAGAGTGTGGACACTTGTCAAAGAAGAGAGACAAACATATACGTTAGCTCTCTACTCGCACGGCGAGTGTAAAGGATAGAATAAGAATTTGCTATTAAAATTTTTCTTCTTTCCTTTACACCCACAGTAAGTTTGACAAGTGTGTCCACACTCTCCCATTAGAAAAATAACATTTAATAAAACAATATCAAGGCACACTAGTCTTGTCAAATGCTTTATTAAGTTTGTTTAAAATTGTTTATTTTTTGATTTTAAAGTTTTGTGTGACTTAAATACTGATATTACGAACAAAAAGTTTATTTATTATTTATTTTCACAATGATCAATTTTAAGATGTTTAAAGTACCTATTTTCAAAAAGTAACCACAAAGTTTGACAACTAATATTGTCATTTATTAAACTATTTTTGTAGCTATAATACGTCAAGCGCCGATACGTCCGTTTTTAACTTTAAAACCGACCTCAATAAGTGTTCTTTGATCGCTCTGTATCTTTTGCAAAGTTGGAAAGAAAGGGTTTGCTGAATTATTTTTCTTGTCGTCATAATTTTCCCTTGAAGTTAGGCAACATCTTTTACACCAACATACGAATCAAGTTCCTTTTAATTACTCTTTTCTATTAAAATGGGGTTCAGTCTTTCCTGGAAGTTATTTTAAAATCGCTACAAATTAAAACAACTACTTTGGAGGGGAGTATCAACTATATAAACAAATGAAATTAACTTGCATTGCGTAGTTTTCGCTACAACCGTCAAATGGCGTCACCGTAACGCATTTTGCCGAAAAGTCTCAAATATGATAGAACAGCAGCAAATATAAAACGCATATGGATAATCCGTGGAGAGAGAATATAATCTATTCTTTACGGAATAAAACTAAGACTAGGATAAAAACACGACCATCACGAGCTCTATTGGAAATTTAAAAAACTAATTTAAGTTGATCATTAGGTGATCCCACTGTTGCCATAACAGTAAAGCATATCTTCAGAAACCGTAATAAATGTTATAAATCTTCAGATTTGAAGATTTATAGACAGCTTTGACAACGTTGTTTGTAGCTGATGATAGCCTTTTCTTCCACCATTTTGATGATATTTAGCGCGATCTTTCGGTTAATGATTTTCGCCTATATCACTGGTTAATATGTCACAAAGTATCATTAATGAAGCGAGAATGACAACCTTTAAATACAGTGTCCCGTAAATGACGTATAATAACCGACATTGTACGTTATCCCTGATTAAAAATTAAGAAGAAAAAAATTTTGTTCCGCGATAGCAATCTACTAATCATCATAACGAGTGTCTCAAAAATATTTACGTCAGTGTTAGCTTTAAAGCTGAGAACGAATGTCATTTACATAGTTTTTACTATCAATGTTTGTCACAAGTTACATAACAAGATGTTCACTCCAAGAAGGCATCTTTCTTGATTGAAAACATTAATTCATTCATTCATTATATCAATGTTATGATTTATCTATGTATCAAGTATCAAGTAAGCAAAGAAAGATGCTTTTATATCCATAGCCAACCCTGACAAATATTTTTGACACTCGTTAGTAGTATAGAGTTAGTTGTTATAGTCTGTCCTCTCAATAATTAGTAGCATAAAAGTTACTAGAAACTATGCATAAAAAACAGCACAGCGTCAAAATGAAAACGAGAACACGTGCTGAAAGATCATACTTCTGAAATACATCATAATACTGAAATTAAAAAAACTAAAAGTGAACTTATGACAAGTTAGCTATGGTTATTATGGACAATAAAAAATGCCCCCCTCCTAAAAAAGTTTGTAAATAGAATCTGTATAGTATTGTAAATAAATACTATACAGTATGTCCATTTTACGGATCTTCCCCTGAATGAGAATAGGCAACACGTCTTACAATACAAAATATAATAATAAACAAGAAAACTTGTTTAATAAAAAGAAAGCAAACAAAATGAATAGGTTTGTACAAAAGTGAAAGGAAATATAACCAAACAAATGTCAAACAGTTGACCTTTGTCAGTCTTTAAATTCACAGCAGGCTGTGATTCAGTTAACAAGGGTTGAACTTTTTAAAGAAAGGCTGACTCTGAATTGTAAGACGTGTTGCCTATTCCCAAACATTCAAGGGAGGACCCGTAAAATGGGCATGCTGTCTATACATATATAGTAATTGTTGACAATACTGCATTGCCAATGAGAGAGAAACAATTAAGAAAAATGAAATCAAGTTATATTCTTTTTAAATTATAATTTTGCTCTGACATCTAGCGGGAACCACTGAAAACGTGAAATTTACTCAGCTAAATTAACCAATACCATGAAAAGGCGCGCATTTATTATATCAGAACTCCCAATATCAAGTCTTACAAGCTATATTTTTCGCTTAATTTTGGTGTAATTTTTGCTGTTAGGTTAATAAGTAACTAAAATTCGAAGAAAACTAATTATTCAGTGAACAGAATATACCTAGTTATGCCAGTTACCAAGTAATAGTAGTAATAATAGCCACATTTTAAAAAGTGCCGTGTTAAACTTTTTTGAAATCTTAATCATGGTATTATTATTATTATAAGTTCAAAAATGTCCTTGAAAAACTTTAATTATTTAATTATTGTTCTAAATTTTTTTCTATAAAGAAGCTATCAAGGCATATCAGTAAGTTTGTTCCTTTGGGTTACACTTTTGGCACTAAGTTGTTTGATTGGAAAGTGTAATGACCTGCACCAACCTGCACAACATTCATTTGGGTAAATCAATAAGTGTAAATATATAACATGTGTAAAGAATGCGTGTACTAGAGCGTTTGTTACATTTAATGTCATTACACCTAACCCACTTATCTTACATTCAAGTGGAAAAGGTGGCACTAGGATGGTGTAAAAACAGTAATTTCAAACAAACAGGCCTAATAACATTAATAATTTAAAAAAAAATAAACAAAAAACACTTTAATAATGAGAGAAAATTATGAATACTAGCTTGGGACTTGATATACCTACTAATTATGTTGATGATGCTGTTGAAGAATTAAATGAACAATTTTTAATTTATTATCTTAACTCAATGTCAGTATTTTCTTTTTGGTGATATGATATAATAACAGTGCAGGAAAATCCATGGTTCACTTAAAGATAATAATAATTTACTCGATTTCTCTACCTCTAAAATGAAACATGGTCAGGATTATATCGAGTATGAACATAACATTTGCAGTGTAATATGATCAACTGTCACTTTTATAGGTTGTAGTTATGGTATCACTATCACATCTTTAAATAAAAATTATGGTAACATATTATTAGTAACATAATTATTATTGACTTATGCTAGAAATTAAATTCTTGTAAGTATAGCAAGCATTATTTTATCCTGCTAAGTTTAAATTTAGAAAATCACTTAGCAAAACAGGTTATAAATCTTTACCCATTTGACATTTAATTTAACCTCTACATTTGACAAATGACATTGTTACGTTACTGACAGCAAGATGCAAGATGAAAGTTATCTCTTCTCTAATTTTTCAAAAAATACAGTAAAGACAAATTTGGTATTACACATAATTAATTACTTTATTACTAACAAATTTACACTTAAGAATAGTCTTCAAATCATTAAAGTTATTATACTTTTAATTACTTGCACCAAGTAAGGTCAAAAGATAGTTTTCTATAACTGCTAATGCTGAAAAAGATGATTCATATTAGTATTGAGTTTATGTTATAAGAATTCTTCCTACTAACCCAAATTGCTGTTGTAATCAACAGCTAAATTGTAAGCACTGTCATTGCAATGGTTCACCATAGTAACGTCCGCTCCACGTAATAGTAATTCATTACAACAGTGGGGATGATTACCACTTGCAGCGTACATAAGCGCCGTATTTCCTACCTAAATATGCCAATCATAGTCTTATTAATAAATTAATTAAAACTCTGGTATTATTTTTACCCACATCGTCTGTGTGATTGACATTAGCTCCTTCATTTAATAACAATCGTACGACATCGTGATGACCGCCATTTGCAGCCAACAGTAATGGCGTCTCACCTTCTGGACCTAATTTATCAATCTCGGCACCGAATGAAATTAATAATTGTACAGTAGCTATTTGACCATATGCGGAAGCCCAATGAAGCGCAGTTAATCCTTCATTGTCACAAACGTCTACAGATTCTTCATTTTTTATATCAGCTTCTGTGATTTCACCTTGTCCTGCACGGGTATGGAAATTTATGTCAGTCTCTTGAGGCACTGGAGTTTCTGCTTGTGTATTTCCTCGTTGTAAATTAGTTAGAACAGTCCCTAACGTTTGTTTATAAGGTTGAAATGCACTTTTACGATTTCCATCCTGCCATGCCCCAGGTGACCACTTTTTGGGACCGCTGGCTAAATCGGTTGGAACATCTCCGGTACTGGAGATATTCGCCGATACCAAAGGTTTTATGTCTTTTTCTTCATTGGAAGACTCTCGAGTGTCCATATTAACTTACATCTTTTTTCTCCGAATAAAAACTACTTACATGCACCATCCAGCAAATTAAAGTTGTAATAAAACGAAATCACTAAGTTTGTTATCATTTTCTTCTAGCTCACTTGCACGTGCGGTAGGTGCTATAATGCTGCCTTGTTTTCGTGGTCCGCTGTGCCGTGTCAATATAGTGACCACAGTGCGAATAACGTTAGAAAAATAACATGTTTAAACACAAGTAAATGTAATAGACATAGTCTTTGTCATTCTGGAATATCTTGGAATGAAACAGTGTATGATTGTATTATTAATCTTCATACTTTTTTCGTAGTATTCTTAACTTAACAAAATGGTGTATTTTACCGGATGTGATAATCGAATCACTATCATTTTAATTCGAACAGCGGTATTCAAGAATAATTAATGTAAATAAAACTTTGAACTGTGGTACAAATATGAGATAATTATAATACGACCAATTATTGTTTGTAAATTATGGAAACTATAATTAAATTAAATAACCAGACAGCTGGAAGAGATAAAATTGCTAGGTTAGTGCAATATTTAAGCAAACTTTTATGGTATCGACTGCAACAGCAACAAAAGAACGGAGTGCAAACTTTCAAGAGTTTAGAGTATCAATTAAGTACATTTAGAAAATGTAACTATTATCATTCATGTATTTAATAGTGGCATATATATAATGAAAAATTTTAGTATTACGTCTTGGAAGATGTATCGATACATTATATGCTGCATTAGCAGTAATAAAACATCCAGTTTCAACAGTTAGATTAACCATAACATTAAGTAAAATTAGTAATGCTCTATTCTTATTGACTGATCATATATTATGGTTTGGAAGAGCTGATATATGGAATGTAAATACCGACAAATGGAGCCGCATATCTAATAAGTATTGGTTGTATTCTATTACAATGAATTTGGTCAGAGATTTTTATGAGATACTACAAATTCTAAAAGCTGAAAGAAGCAAGATAATTCCAAAAGGAGGCTGTAGGAATTTTAACGATATATTTAAAACTGGAGGCAGAGCTTTTATGTGTGTACAGGCAACACCTAGTGTTATTGTGGATACCGTAAAAAATTGTTGTGATTTCTTTATTCCATTAACTGCTTTAGGTCACATTGAATTATCTCCTGATACTATTGGTTTTTTGGGTGTGATATCTTCTATTGCAGGTTTAATTGCGCTTATTCAACCAATTGCCAAACTTACACCAGCTTGAGAATTGCTGTGATGTAAATACTACTATGATATGTTAATATTAAGAATTGAGAATTTATACATTTTTGATAAAAGTAGGGAGTGGTTGTTATACTTTTATATGCAAATTATGGTTGTTGGTTTATTAAATATTTTATAGCTAAAATATTGTTGTTATTTAATACTTTAATAATAATAATAATAATAATAATAATAATGTTCCTTGCATATTATTTGCTTCAGTGTTATGAAAAAAAGTTTATAAAAACTTGGAGAGCTGTATTTATATTACTCATTGTGGTTAATGATTTTTGCAGCTGCTGCTAACTTTATTAGAATTTAATAGTATGAAATGTAATATGTGTTGATTCTTTACTTTAATTAAAGAGTGATACGTTAAAGATGAAGTCGGAATTTGTAGACTGTTTTATGTTAATTGGTACAGCTCTCTCCTTGAATCCTACTCAAAAATTACCTGAAATGGGAAGACCTCTTTTACATACATTAAATGAAGCAACTACTGTTAATGTTTCTTTAACAGTAGAAGAAATAAATTTTATAAATTTAAAAACTATGGTAACTATAAACTTAATTATGGTGAGTAAAAATTAATTTAATTCTATAATTAGGAAGTTGAAGTAATATTTCAACTGCATCAACGATGGATTGATCCAAGGCTAGGTGCAAATTTAAGAACACATAAAATGGCAGTTGCTGGTCAAATTTGGCGTCCAAAAATTACTGTCACCAAAGGATTAATTGGAAGTGGTATAAATAATGAAGATACTCAATTTTGGAGAGGATTTGGTGATCGAGGGAATGTCTTATTAAGTGAAAAAATGTTCATTAAGACATTTTGTACGAGAAATTTAAGAAAGTTTCCGTTTGACACTCAGATATGTGAATTGAAATTTGGAACTTGTAAGTTACTATAGTATGTTCATGATTGTAATAGTCTCATTTGCATTTTGTTTTTAGATCGCTTTCCTATGGATGAAGTACAGTTATTTTGGCACTCAAACCCTGCCGAACTCTTTACTGGTATTAATTTACATGAGTTTAAGTTGATTAACATTTCTACATATCATGAAGTAGAAATTCGACAAACTGGTAATTTTAGTGTGCTTGTTCTACAGATAATTGTAGAACGATATTATGTGCATTACTTAATATGCACAATGATTCCATGCACTATATTAGTTTTATTAAGTTATATATCATTTTGGATTAATTATAAGAGTATTAATGTTCGCTTAGTATTATCAATGAGTGTTATTTTGTTCCTGATTTATTTGTATCAAGAAGCAACGTGCTTAACCATTTCAGTGCCATTTTTAAAATCTTTAGACTTTTTCATCATTTTGTGTTTAACTTTTGCTGGTTTTTCTTTGTTTGAAAATTGCATTATAAGTTACATTTCAAGTAATATGGATCTGAATTGTATGGTGGAAGGTATTAAGTGTATTGATGAAAAGGTTTATGATAAACTGCTCTTATGGATTGAACGAAGTGTTAAAGTAATTTTTCCAATATTCTATTTTTGCTGTTTGTTGGTTTTTCTCTATTGCACATTGTAGGTAATCAATATATTCTCTGTAATTCATAATGCATTGCATATGTAATATTACTGCGATATCCATTTTTAATTCTCAAGTAATGTACTATTTACCCATCTATTAAATGTTTTTTAATAAAATCGATGTAATTGTGTTATGTTATGTATTCCAATTCTCAAAATCCAAGCCTGTTGCTGTTATTTAGTTAAAATATTTTTGTTTAATTTAAACCTGTTCAAATTCAAAAGAATATAAATTTTAAAAAAATTTAAAAAGCCACACTGACATCTATAGGGTCTTATTGTAAGGTACTAAGCGTGTACTCTCTGTCGATAAAAACGTACATTTCATGTCAAATCTGTTCAAAACATCGCTAAGAATGATGTGAAAGATCACTAAGGTTATTTGGGTTAGTTTCTAATTTGTATTTGTAAATAGAAATATTTCCAAAGTATACGTCTATTAGAAAATCACAATATAATAACTTTGCTAAATTAAACAAACTAAACTAAGAATGTCCTAGTACGATACGATAATAAAAATTAATAAAAACGTAATACTTGTGACAGCTGTCAAACTGAATATTTGCATTTAATTGCAAAAATGCTTAATTACCATAAAAATACGTTAAGTGAGTAGCAGTTTTTTATCAATGCTAAATTGCCTATTAACATTACTGCGGTATTTTCTATATTATTCTGTAAATTTTCTGCAAGTATCATTGTTAGTGCTGCGAGGTTAAAAAATCTGGTGAATGCGATTAACCTGCTGCCCTACTTATAAGATGCTCTGTTTACAAAAACATTTCAACAAATGAAAAAAGCATGTCTGGTAATAATGTTGGAGGAGCAGGAGCTCCTGAAGGAGCAAATCCTGAAAATAATTATGTTAATGGTGGACCACTTATAAATACAAACCGTTTTCGAAATAATAACAACCAAAATCCTTTATTTAATGTAAGAGACCGCCTGTTTCATACATTATTTTTTAGAGGAGCTTTAGCATATGCTCGAACAGTTCCTAAACCTGTGCGTAGATTCATAGAATTTATGATTCTAATAAAAGCCATTGGAGCTTTTTTTGTATTAGTTTATATTCATATGGCATTTACCAAATCACCTGTAACATGTCTAGACCATATAAAAAATACTTGGCCACGTGATGGAATCTTAAGAGTGGAAATCTTGAGAAATGCAGGACAAGATTATAATATAGAACAGAGCTATGCCAAAGAACAGAAATTAAAACACGAAAAAGTTGAAGACTTTAGTAGCATGTTAGGTTTTGTGGTTCGAGATGGTTTTATTAATATTGAACCATCATCAGTAGAAGAGAGCAGCAAAGAAACGGAACCTTTAAATGAAAACTATAGTAATCAGTCTGATATGACTTTAAATAAAATAAATATTTACAATTTCCTACCTAGTTCGACAGAAAATTCTTCCGAAAGTGTGACTGTTACAACAACCAGGTGGAATGGTGATATCACACATGATAATTTACGATTAACGGTTGAAAGTAGTAGTGATGAAATTAAATATACAAATGAAACTCTTAACATTGATAGTTTAATTAACAAACCAGCGGATAAAACTAAGAGGAAAAAAAGTGATACAACCCATAATGAAAAGCCTCATCATAAATCTGGTTGGTATTCTTTAGCTTTGATAATTTTGCTTTTGGATATAAAAATGCTTAATTTCTAGCATGGCCAGATGATGAGTATATAGTGGAATATTCATTAGAATATGGTTTCCTACGCCTTAGTCCAGCTATAAGAGCTCGTTTGGGTGTTCCAGTTCAAATTGTTACTTTAGATCCAGGAAAAGACGTGTGCTTTGGAGATTCGTTTAGTCGACTTATTCTTGAAGAATTCCTTGGTTTTGATGATTTACTGATGGCTTCTATAAAGACCCTTGCTGAAAAGGAAGATAATAAAGGATACCTAAGGTATGTATTTGTATTCTTTTTAAATTCTTGAATCTATGTATTTATTATTTGCAGAAATGTTGTGACTGGTGAACATTATCGTTTTGTTAGTATGTGGATGGCAAGAAGTTCCTATTTTGCAGCATTTTTCATCATGATTGTTTTTGTAAGCACATTATTATTATTATAGTACATAAGTTTTATGTTCTGATTGATGTTACGGTCAATAAGGTAAACTGGTCGTTAACATCAATAGTTAATATTGTAAATGGTAAATTCAAATAAGTAATTAATATTCAGTGATTGATGTAAATGACACAAGCAGCTATTGTCATAAAGTGTCGCTTTGAAATCAGAAATTCGCAACATTGGTGGAACATTCTCATCACTGACTGTTACCATTTGGACAATGTTAATAAAAATGAAAATATGGTAGAAAAGAAATGTACGTAAGTGTTGATTAACTAGCTAACTTCAAAACTTTCATTTCACAATGTTGACCGAGAGTGATCACTTTATCAGCAATTAACGTCAATAACCAACCAATAATGTAACATAGCAACACAGTTGGCCACTGACGATATTGATTGGCCATTTACATTATTACCAGAATTTACCTCATTAACCGTAACGTTTATATGAATTATTTTGAAGATTAAAATGATGTTGGTGACATTGATATTGGGTAACTATATTAAACCCTTTTTCTCCTTTATAATAAAAATTACACTTATTGTAATACTATCGAATATGGATGAAACAAGAATAGGCATATGCATGCCAACATCAGGTAGAATTTGGTTGTAGTCAGGACAAAGGTCGTCAATGATAGGAAACTGCTTTCTTAAAAAATTAATTGGCTTTAATTTATTCTTAAATTTTAATTAATTAATTATTATAGGTTATGTTCTGTGTAGTTGCACATGTATTGCTAACATTTTAAGCTTATGTTGTATATCTACCATGATGTGGTGTAATTAGTGCAAATGCATTCTGGTAGATATATCTATTATATTAAGGAATGCTCTTGGTATATTCTGTCCACTGAATAATTAGTTTTTTTCAAATCTTAGTCACTTAACGTAACAGCGAGAAATACCCTAAAATTAAGCAAAAAAGAAATATAGCATGTAAGACTTTTTATGTTGGTAGTTCTGATACATATGTGCGCCTTTTCATGGTGTTGGTCAATTCAGCAGAGTAAATTTAAATCACGTTTTCGGTTGTTCCTGCTAGATGTCAGAAATGAACTAGAATTTAAAAAAGATCATGTTTGCACACGGAAAATGTTTTTATTTTCTATTTATTATGGTCTATAATAACCATAGCTAACTTGTCTTGAGTTCACTTTTTGTTTTTTAATTTCAATAATGTTTTAATTTTGGCACGGTGACTACTTTTAATGCATAGTTGCAAGTAACTTTTATGTCACTAATTATTAGGTCTGTTCATTTGTTGCACTAGTTCAGCACTTTTTATAATTTTTACACTAAAGTTGTTCGTTTGTGAAATTAGTGCTGTACTAACTTGAACTTATTTCTGTTCATTTCTTAGAGTGCAGCTGCATTAATCTGAACTATTTGCACTTGGTTTAAAGTAGGTGCAGCAAAGTTCAAGGTAGTGGAGAAAGAAATTCTAACCTTTTTGTTGTGCTGGAACAGCATATTAACCTAAAAAATTATTAAAAAAGCAACTTTCCTAATTGAAGAAAATGAGCGAAGCAATATGGTATCAATGTGAAATGTGCAATTATAGTAATACAAATGAAGATTTAGTTGGTAGGTTATTATTTTTTTTATTATATTGCGCCAAGTTGCACTCAAAACGTTCATTTGAAATGCCATAATTTAATGTAAATATAGTTGTCTCTTTCTTTGAACTTGCTGCACTTGTGACATATAAAAAGTGTGCAAAGTGCAATCAAACAAACAGACTAATTGAGTGGACAGACTATATACAGTTTGCCCATTTTACAGGTCCTGCCCTGAATGTTTGGGAATAGGCAACACGTCTTACAATTCAGAGCTGGCTTTTCTTTAAAAAGTTCAACACTTGTTAATTGAACCGTAGTTTGCTGTGAATTTAAAAACTGACAAACGTCAACTGTTTGACATTTGTTGGTTATATTTCCTATTTAACTTTTGTACAAACCTGTTCATTTTGCTTATTTTCTTTTTGTTAAATAAATTTTCTTGTTTATTGAGGTTTTATAATAGTTTATAATAATTCTTGTTGTGTTTTCTAAAAAAGCAAATTTTTTTTCTAACCAGCATAAATTGAGGAAATTTAAAATTGACACATATTGTAGAAAACAAACTACATATACAAACATGATCCATTTTGTTTTTAAAATTTGCAATTAC
>VTPC01008356.1:44499-58439 GCA_011009095.1 Ignelater luminosus
AAGGGAGGATTTGTAAAATGGGCATACTGTATACTGATAATGACAATAATGACAGTGAATTAACCTTCAAAATTACAACTGTCATGACATTTAGACAGCTAATTTTTTTAACACTGCCAACATGATTAAAGAATTACAATCTCTTATGTATCAGAATATCTGGTTAACTCTATGAAATTATGTAAGTAAGTTAACTTGTCGCAAAGGATATATATTTTATTACTTCAACATTTCTATTCACAAACATGCTCTGATGGGTTACCCCGATTTTGTTCACCAGTTCCTAAATCGATCTGTCTTGAATAATTACAACTATAATAATTGGGTGACAGCACTCTCGATACTATAGTTGTTTGAAATTTTGCAAATTTTCAGTGAGAATTATAATGAAATCTCTACAAATAACCTCTAACTGTGTCTTTTTTGGAACTTTGGAGAGCAATGAGTAATTTTGTGTATATAATTCTTGATAAAATTTGTCCTAAACGCCATGGATTGGAGATGCTGTTTTATTGTTTTTTGACTGCGCAGGGGGCCCCTTGATTGAAGAGGCCCTGGGCTGCAGCCCATAAAGAATATGCCTAAATCCGCCTCTGACCTTACAGTGTCTTTTCCTTTCATTTATGTCTATTTCACAGTTTATTTTTCTTCTAAACTCACTTTCTTTAATCTTTACTGGCCATAATATATATCTTAATAATCTCAAAGATTCTTAGTTCTTCTTCTTCTTCTTCTTCTTCTTCTTCTTCTTTCTTCCTTCTTCCTTAATACTGTTGTTTCCAGTGTGTATATTACCATAGGTCTAATTATTGTTTTATATATTTTTATTCTTGTGGCTTTTATTAACTGCTTACTTTTGATTTTACTTACTTTTTATTTGCGTAATATGCTTCGTTTCCCTTTTGAATTCAGTTTTCCATTGTTAGTTATTTTGATCTTTATTTCAAGATAATTGAAGGCATTCACCCTTTGAAGTTTATAGTTTTCTATTTCTAATATATTTCCACCCCCATCAGTCATATATTTGACTGTTTGTTGCCATGTTCCTGTAACTTTACAAGACATATTACATATGAAATCAACTTAGAATTTTTCTCTTGATTACAGATACACAATCGGTATTTCGATATCTCGAATAGTTTTCGAGATAATTGAGATCGAAAATGGCAATTCTTTGATATAGTGATATATATGATATCGACTTAGTCCTTAACACTGAATGTGACTATGAAATTTAAATTTTTATACCTCGAGTAGTTCCTTGCATTTTCATTGGTTTGTCCTGTTTTAATTTATTTTTAAACCTAACTTTCTTGCCTCTTTATCAATACTTATTAACCAGTTATTAACTTCTTGTTTAATTCTGTTTTTGCTTTGTTACTATTGTTAGGTTAGGTTATCAACATATGCTATCGGTTGTGCAAGACCATTTATTATTGTTCTGTTTAGCGTGGCTCGTCTTATTACTCCTTCATTCAAGAGTGCATCTCCTTGTTTTATGCTTAGGCTTATGTAATTGAAAACTTTCTGTTTGTAATTGCAAATTAATTCATTGCTTCAGAATTCTGTATTGTCATATTAATTGATATAATTAATTTCTGTTTATAGGGTCAAAAAGCACTTTTGAAATCTTTAAGTATTATATGTAATTCTAGATTGTGTTTTTCTGCTTTTATTAATATTTACTTTATTATATAAATTGTGTTGACAGTGGAGCATCTGAATCTGAAACCGTTTTGGTAGTTCCTGATTACAAAAGGGTTTTTGTTCTTTTTTATATATCAGTTTTGTAATTTCTCTGTTCTACTCATGAGGCATTTTTCTTGCCCGATTAATTTTTATAGTTGGATATGTACTTTGTTCCTGCATATTTTAGTAATTCTGCCACTATATTGTTGGTGCCTGGTGCTTTATTATTCCTTGCTTTTTTAATTTGTTTTTGTATTTCTTGTAGCATTGGAATGTCTTTTATTTCTTCTTCTTTTTCTCTTCGTCATTCTTGGTTTTCTTGTTCTTCAATATTTTGTTGTTCTTCTCCATTTAATGTTTCTTGAAAGTATTCTTTCCATCTTATTTTCATTTCTTTATCTTTATACACTATTGTTCCATCTTCATTTTTAATTCTTATTGGACTGTCTCATTTTTCTTAATTGTTTTATATAATTCTTTTCTGATCTTTTTTCTTTTGTTTGAACAGGTTTGTCGCTTTGTTTCTTGCTGTCTTGTATTTCTGCTTATCTGTATCTCGATTGGTAGATATTAGATAACCATGTTGTTCTTGCATTATTTTTTCCTTCTGTTTCTATTTTGCATTGATCATCATACCATTCTTGTTTTCTTTTTTCAGTAGCTTTATGATCTACGGATATCTGTGCTGCTTCAAATATGTTGTTTTTCATTTCTTCAATGTCTTCTGATTCTGGTATGTGTGTATGTTGAGTTATATGCTCAATGTATTCTTTTACTGTTTTATTGGATGTTCAAATTTTGTTGTTACTGTGTTCAAGTCTAGCACTTCTGCTGATTAGCACCCTATATCTATTATCATTTGTTTCCTTCTGTACTGTATTTTTATCACTTACATTTTTTGTGTATTCTTCCTTTCTGACTTCCATGTTAAAATCTCCTAATAAAATTATATCTTGTTTAGGTGTGTCTTTAGAAATTTCTTTTTCTTCTTTCTGTTGGTGCATTTATATTAAGTAATAAATGTTGTGTTTTCTCTTTTTCTCTTTATTCTTAATTTAGCCATTCTTCCAATTATTAGTTCGAAATCTAATGTACTTATTTTGATACTTTTCAATATGTAAAAACCTACTTCAGTATCTTCCTGTTTCTTTTCACCATTATTATAAGAAGTTGTGATCTTTGTTTATTTCTCCTTTGTCCTAGCTACAGATATAGTTTTTTGAACTGCCACTGTATCTACATTGTATTTTTCTAGTTCTTTTGCTATGATTTACATTCTTACTACTTCTAACGTTCACATTCCATGTTGCGTAATTCAATTGCTTCTTAGCTTTTATTTCTTTTTTTTATAAATTCTTTTACTTTCTACTGTTTCTTATTCATTTTTGCTTTCCATTGCCTTGTCCATACTCGTGTTTGTCTCCATTGCTCTGTCTATTATGTATATTTTTATTTAGTTTTTACTTATTTACCTTCCTATTTTAGTATATGTGTCTGGGTTTTTTCTTTTGATTAGTGACTTTTAGATGATTTATTGCAAAATTTTAAAAGCATGGTTTTTGTTTTACTGAAGCGCAAAATCTGAAGAAAGAATTTTCTATAATAAGACGCCTACTTCATTTTGATACTCCTGAATAGTTTTTTTAAATGCTTTTTGGTGATGCACGGTTGTGCATACTCTTTTTATTTCTAATCACTAGTATCACATATAAAAGGTTTTTTACATGAATATCAAAATATGCTGGAATTAAAATTTCAGTTAACATTAGAACTACACCTTCTATCAGTATTTGAGCATTTTTATTGACTGTTTCTTTATTACTTCTATCGACTGGTAGTTTTAGGAAAAAGGTTGTAATCTTATAATTGAGCGATTCTCTATTTAGTAAAATGATTGCAAATTACAGTGTCTTTCCCTATACCTTACTATTACTTACTGGTCTCTTCCATTGAGAAAAGAGGCGTTGCTTTAAAATATCAGCCTTTCGAATAATTATGTTAGAATCAACTGTGATTTTGAATTTTGAAGCACACCAAAAATTATAATTTTTGACAGTTTAGTCTGCTTCTTTGCTATCCCTACTAGCTATGGGCGATATTTAAGCGTTTTTGGTTCATATGTTGACTGAATTGATCAGTTTTTTAATCTTTAATAAATGTTTTCGCTTTGGGTGTTTGTAATAATTATACAGGGTATCTTGTAACTCCAGTCTTGAAAAATGTTTCATGTAAACAATTTAGAAAAAGTGTAGTTTGCATTCTACTATAGTTAAAATCTTGGCATGATTTTCCAAGCGTGCAGTATTTACTTCTGTAAGGATTCATTTTCACTCACGAGTGATATTTCCATTGCATAAATAAAAATAAAACATACAGGCTTAGAAATTTGATAACATTTTAGAAAAAAATAATTCCAGACTGAATACTGCAAATTAGGAAGAAACTAGTTACCTTCGCAGTTACACTCCTATTAAGTATTAAATGAGAAGAACTTTAAAGGCTATGCAAATTTTTTTTATTTTACAAAAGTGTATTTTAATTCTAACAGCAATAATATAATAAGTTAATAGCAATTATAAAAATTATTAAAAACACAACAGATTCATCGTTTGAATGGTTCTTGACCAAATCTGCTCATTGATCCTTACACCAAAATGTATATATAAGTAGCTGTTAGTATGGCAGTGTTACTTGATAGTTGACATAATTATATGGTAGCTTAGTGGGCCACTGGGAGCCAGTTAACCCGCCACCATCGGGCTCCAGTTCAGATTTATGCTACACGTAATCAGATCCTCCTGATTAGCGTTAACCAGAAGCAGGAAAGGTCGTCCGTTTCCCCGCGCATACCGTTTATACGTATAGTCGTATATACGCACCTAGAGATCCCGTTTTCGAAATTCACCCCACGCCATCACCTCCGCAACGTTATTGTTGTTCGTTCGAATCTGTTCACGTTGGAAATTAAAACTGAAATCTGTTTTTTTTCTCAGTCTAGAAACTGGCATTTGAAATGGGGTCCTTAAGGAAAAACGAAATTCACTTTGCGACCCGCGAATAACTAAATGAGGTCGTTCGTATCACGGTCTAATTGAAATATCAGATTTCCGGCCGTTAGGGGAGGCGACGACGGCATTTAAAAAACTCCCGCGAGTCAAGAGTAATAATGTAAGTGATACGAAATCGCTTCCATTACTCGGAAACGGTGTAATTAGTTGACATCTCTTTCAGCTTTTCCTAACATTATATGACCACTTCAATAGGTCTTCCTGTACTAACATAGAATGACATTATTTAATAGAACTTTTTAATGTAGCTTTCCCTGTAAAAATATAATAACGTCGCGCGCTTATTAAGCGACACAATAATGGAGTTGCCATGTGAAATCGGATGCTTTGCAGTAAACTTCCGGTCGCAGGGAAAATTCGACGAACTAGAAGTAAATGCATGTCATAGTCCTGTGTAAAGCAGCCACGTGAGTTTAAACTTTTCATGAGGTAATCAAAGAGAAACGGAGGCTTATTTTGTACGATTTGTGTTTCGTTATGTAATTTATTACATATTTACTAGTAGAATTCAGAACTCTTGTCAAGTTAAAATAAAATTTACGAAACATTTGTAAAACGGTAGTAATTGATGTACTTTAAAGAAATTTCAAATTGGATAATCTGAACTTATAATTAACGAATATTTTGCTCAGTTCGAGAATATCATTGAAACGCAGTTTGCGTTGCTATAAAATGTTAACATTTGTAGAATGTGAGATGGTTTATAAAACCATGAAACATACGGAAACAGCTGACGCTTATATAAAATAGCTGACTAGTTAAGGGCAAAAATCGAAGACCTCTAGTTATCTTTGAAAACAAAGCTGTTTTAATAAAAAATATTACTGCCTGGTTTGCCTAATGGGTGTTTTTATATTTTCATCTGCAGGAATTCCGGACGATGCGACCTATTACCCAGAGTTTAAATTCCAACGAAAGTCATAATCCAAAATGTTTTTCGTTTAGTAACCTTCTTCTCACCACAAGCGAATAATGGGAATTTTTGTCATTAATATCAACTATTTAAGCTTCGCAAACTCTCATGCAGCGTTTCAACTATCCACCAATGAAATTATTTTGGCGCGTCGATCTACGTTTTGATTGGTCATTGGTAGATCTCGAAATTTTTGTTTTGCGTTTGCAACTGTTGAATTTGAATTTTCTGAAAGAAGAAGAGTGCAATAAGTCAACGCGTAGAATACATCGCAATTGAAAACTTTTTATTCTAGTCTTTGTCTTTCTTCCGCTTTTAGGCCTCATGATGAGTTGATGCTAATATTCTTGGTTATGGTATCTTCTATTGTACTCATCATAGAAGTCCTTTACGATGGTGGGCAAAACTTTGTTTTTAATTTAAACCTGGCATGTTTCAAACTTTAGTTGTTTTCCACTATTCGTACCTTTTCTCCAGGGAGACAAAAAATCTTCTTCTTTACACCATCTTGTTGGAAAATTAGCGTAGGAAAATAATAATATAACGAAATATTTAAATAATAGACAAATACTTTTTTCCCCTTTATTGTTGTAAAATTATACAGTGTGTCCACATTTCGCTGCTCACTATTGGGATCTCGGAAATTGTAAGAGATATGAAGTCGGTTAAATTAGAAGAGATTTGGCTATTTTGAAGATCAGTTTACTTATGCTTTTGTTTTTTCAAAAAAGTTCACGACTTACTAGATATTTACTAAAAACGAAATTATCTTATTTTTTTTAGATAAAAAGCGTTTCCCACTTAGTGTGTGATGGCTTTAAACATATGATTTTTGTCAGATAAGTTACGTTTGTTATGTAACAATTGCTAAAACAAAACAAAAGACGCTTTTCAGATACTTTACTGAGCATTCACAGATAGCATCAAATAAGCAGCTAATGCCCCATAAAAGCGTATTTATTTTGTTTTAGTAATTTTTGCATAACAAATAAATTTCTTTGATAAAACTCCGCGAATTTGTGTGTTAAATGTCATGGCACACTATGATGAAAAATGATTTTCACTTCATAACTCGGTAAAATAAAAGAATAGCTATATCAAACCATGTATCACTGAAAAGGATTTAAGGCGTGCAGTTCAGTAATATGGAAATCAGGTAGACGTTCTATTAGAAAAAAATTGGATTTACGTTTCACCGCCGAAGTAAAACAAAAGACAATTGCGAAAATAATTTTTTTGTGTTTTGGAGTAAATTCTCTAAAATACCCTCTTTGCTGTTCTTCTCTATCTTTGCTCGTTCCTGAGATATTTCACTTAAAAAAAAATAAGAATTTCGTTTTTAGCAAATATCTAGTAAGCCGTGAACATGTTTAAAGAAACAAAAGCATAAGTAAACTGATCTCCAAAATATCCAAATCTTTTCTAATTTAACCGACTCCGTATCTCTTACAATTTCCGAGATTCCAATAGTGAGCATTGAAATGTGGACACACTAGTTTGAAAGAGACTCAGTAAATTTGATAATGTACCTGTAACTGTAAATTAAATTAGGTTAGGATTAGATCTGTTTGCTTTAAATTTTCAGTCAACTGATTTAACTTGGGTTAGATATAGTTAAAATGGGCTAGGTTAGATGGAGTTGGTTCAGTTCAGGTTAGTTTGTATTAAATTGCAAATTAATGAGGTTAAGTAAGATCAAATTTACTTTTCTTAGGTCAACGCAGGTAAAAATGTTAGAGGAAATACTGTAATGATGTAAATTGTAAGGAAAAATTGCAAATTTCGATAATCTAAATGACTGAAAACGATCTAGAATGAAAATATTTATTATCTACTTTGTGCATGTGCTAATTCGTCACAACCCCACCTTAGGTACCATTATTATACAGTGATGGAACAAATGTGTGGAACCAAGTAAATATCTGTGGAGTTTTTAGATATCGAAATTGTTAGAATTAATTATTAAGATGATTAGACCAAAGTAGAATAAAGTAAAATAAAATATATTTAGTTTTAATATGCTTTTAATCGAGCACAAAATAACACACACGACACAGTTTTATATTATGTCAAGATTAAATTATTTTACATACTGTTACCCACTAGATAATTATAAATTTTGTCAACACTCCCCTAAATTTATAATTATTCATTTGGGTAAACAATAAACACAATATTATCAACGTTTTACAAAAAAATCAAAAAGGAATTATACATAAATGCGATTCAACAGAAGTTTCAAAATCATCAAAAAAACAAACATTAAAATTACAATTCTACAATGCTCATAATTTTATTTACATTTGCTTCAAAATGACTCGGATTGGGTTTAGTAAAAATATCAGCTATTTGCATTTCAGAAGGACAATATTTTATATTAATATTCTTTTCATTTAGATTTCCAGTTACAAACTTAAATCTCGTATCTGTATGTTTTGACCTGTTGAAACTGCTATTATTTTTGAGCAATTTAACCGCACTTTGGTTATCACCATTCAAATTCACTGGAACAATTTTATTTGTTAATTCTTTGAACAAAGCTTTCAAAAACAACACTTCCTTTACACACTCACTTGCTGCAATGAACTCACTTTCAGCAGTACTCAGTGACACTAATGGTTGGCGTCGTGTTGCCCATGAAACAGGTCCACCTCCAAACATCGTCAGGTAGCCAGATGTGCTCCTTCGGGTTTCTGGATCGTTTGCATAATCCGCATCACTGTACGCTTCAATGGTGAAAGAGTAATGGTTGGCATGATACCTTATTCCCATACTTTTAGTGCCTTGCAGATATCTGAATATTCTTTTTAGTTTCTGAGCATCCAGCTCTGTGAGTTTGCTCATATTACGTGAGACAATATTGACAGCATAAGCAATATCAGATCTAGATCTGTTAGCCAGGTACAAGAGGCTGCCAACTGCTTCTCTTACTGGGAATCTAACCTCGCTTGTTTTGATCTCTTCTTTTCCATTTTCTATTACTGAAGGTGTTTTGACAGGTTTGCAGAATTCCATGTTGTACGATTGTAAGATTTTAGTGGTGTAATTTGTTTGATGTAAAATAACAGAGTCCTTTTCCTTTAATATCTGAAATCCTACAAAATTCTCTGGTTTGTCCATTTTCTTGATTTCAAATTCTGATTGCAGTTTATTTAAAAGATCATTAGCTTTATCTTCAGAATCAGAAATGACCAATCCATCATCGACCCATATAGCTAAAAAGAGGTCACTTGTTGAATTTTTGAACACTGATTTATCTGTTATTAATTGATTTAACCCATTTTTCTTTAAGGAACCAGCTAGTCTTTTATTCCACTGGAATGGTGCCTGTTTGAGCCCATACAAAGATTTTTTTAGTTTACAGACATATTCAAGGTTTGCCTCGTATCCTTCTGGTAGAGAAATATAAAGATCTTCTTCTAAATTCCCATACAAAAAGCCGTTTTAATGTCAAACTGTTTCATTATCATTTTCTTGGATGCAGCATAAGCTATTAAAAGTCTAAGAGTACTTACAGAGACTACTGGACTGAACGTTTCGTCGTAATCTTCTTCTTTCTGTTAACATCCTCTTACAACGGGTCTAGCTTTGTGGTCACCATTTTCCTTTATTATAAAGATCCATCTGCTTGACAACAGCTTAGTTTTAACAAGATCTTTTTTAACAAATTCAAACACTTCATTCTTCTCAAGAGATTGTTTTTCTTCATTGATTGTTTTTCTCCACGCTTCTTTTTCTCTTCATTCAACTGCTTCCTTAAAGCAAAGCATATCACCTTTATTAAAACTTTTGTTCTTCGGCAAAATTGACTTGACAGTCTGAGAGCTTGATGGGTGGTTTTATAGTGAATCGTTCCCTCAGAACTCTTCTTTCATTTAAAACTGGTAGTTCTATCTGGCCGTCTTCCCTGTTCTTGTAGTTTATTTTCTTCTTGGATTTCCAGTTCATTAATAACTTGATTCTCTCTCTCATGTGGATCTTGAGTGTCAACGTCAGAATTGCTGTCTGAAAATATATTTTCATCATAAAGGTAAATTACTTGTTCAGGTTCTGTAGGACACGGCGTTTCTTTTTCTTCTACCTTATGAGGTCTAAATATTACATTTCTTGCTATTTCTATAGAGTTGGTACTTGGATAGTAAATTTTGTAACCCTTTTTATCTTCTTCGTAACCTACAAAAATACCCTTTTTACTCGTGGAATCCCATTTTCTTCTTAATTGTTTAGGTATGTGTACAAAAGCATCTGAGCCAAAAATCTCAAGTCCAGAAAGATCTGGTTTAATACCATACCACATTTCAAAAGGAGTTTTGTTAGCTGTATAGCTAGTACTGCTCCTGTTGAAGACATAGACGGCTGTGTTCACCGCTTCTGCCCACAACCTTTTGTCAAGGTTTTTAGACATTATCATACTTCGAGCTGATTGAACGATTGTACGATTTTCTCTCTCTATTTTACCTGCCTGTTCAGGGCAATAGCTTACGGTTGTTTGGTGTCGAATTCCATAGGTTTTTAATAACTCTCCTACCTCTTTATTTTTGAATTCTGTCCCGTTATCAGATCTGAAAACTTTTACTGTTTTATTTGTTTGGTTTTGGGCTACAGCAAAAAATTCTTTCAGTTTTTCAGCAGTTTCACTTTTGCGCTTCAAAAAATAGACAATCCTAAATTTACTGTAGTGATCTTTTAAAAGCAGAAAATATTTTGAGCCTCCAACGCTTTGGACTTCCATAGGCCCACAAAGGTCTGCGCTTATTGTATTACACAGTTCATTGACCTCTGTTGTACTAATTCTGAATGGTTGTCTGCATTGTTTTCCTTGCAAACAGTATTCGCAAAAGGCATTTTTATCATCTTTAAATTCAATATTTAATGATTTTAATAATATACATGTTGGAAATTCTGATGAGCAAGACGCTCATGCCAATCTTGAATGGATCGAATTCCACTTGCAGAACCAGCTAATAAATTATTTTCTTCACAATTTTCACGAGTATCTACTTTCATATTTATGACGAAAAGATTTTTGTTCTTAATTGCCTCAACATAAAGCTTGTCATTCTTTTTGAGATAGATGATGTCTTCCTCACCTTGTACTGAATATCCTTTTTCCATACACACACCTAGTGAAAACAGATTTAGGTGTAGTTCAGGCACATACGGAACATTTTTTAGCACACTTTCGATTATTTCACCTTTGACGGTTACAATCACCTGTATATCACCTATACCTTCAGCCTCAAGTAGCCTGCCATCTCCAATTTAAACTAAGTTATTGCTTGAAGTGTACGAAGTATAATGTGAAAAGTATTTTATATGTGATGTCATGTGACTATTACATCCTGAACCTAGGTACCATTTTTCTTCAGTTTCAGTATCAGATAAGTTTTCGTTGAACATTGTCATACGCATTAATGCATTTCTATGAGGTGCTTTAGTCCTCTGTTGTGGGAACATTGGCGTTTGTGCAAACTTACTGTTTTTAGTTGGGTGATTTCTTTTATAAGTAGAATATGAATTAGACGATTTATTATAATTAGTATTATTGTTTTTGTTGCGGAAGAAACAATTCTCTGATTTATGATTGTCTTTCCGACAAATGACACAAAATTCTTTTCTGGCATACAGAGCCATATTACCGCTATTATTTTGATTTTGTTTTCGTTCGAACATTCGCTTTTCCTCGGTTATTAGCCTGGATGTTAAATTATTTGGATTTTGATTAGCAGAAGGGACACTCTCCCATGCCGATACAAAATGTTGAAAGCGTTTTGGCAGTGAAATAATTATTCTTGCCATTACCATGGCTTCAGAGATGCACTCCCCCGCTTCCTTTATTTTATTAACTAAAGTAGTCAAGTTTGAGATATGCGTTGCTATATCTTTCGATTCATCATATTTAAATGAAAAAACTTGACCTAGGAGAATTTGCAGTGACATTTCTGTACACTTTGTTCATATATAGATGTTAATTTTACCCACATTTCACTTGCTTTATTGCACGTCATTACATGTACCAACAGTGCTTCATCCATTCGTGTAGTTATTATTTGCTGTGCATGACTGTCTTTCTTTTTCCATCTTTTGTATATTTTGTGATCTTCATCTTCTTCTGGTTCGGTGTCTTGCATTATCGTCTCCCATACATCAGCAGCTGATTAAACAACTTTAATATGAAATTAGTTTGTTTAGCCATTTCAGTTTTATTAATTTTAATTTTTAACTTTTATTTTAATTTTAATGAGCAACAAACATAATCTCGCAAAATTGAAAAACGAGTTTTAATTGTTTTTAATTTTTAACGTTTCTGAACCACTTTTATAATTTTCTTTAAAGTTTATAACAACCACTGATCTGCCACCATGTTAGAATTAATTATTAAGATGATTAGATCAAAGTAGAATAAAGTAAAATAAAATATATTTAGTTTTAATATGCTTTTAATCGAGCACAAAATAACACACACGACACAGTTTTATATTATGTCAAAATTAAATTATTTTACATACTGTTACCCACTAGATAATTATAAATTTTCTCAACAGAAATTAAATTTTGTAGGTAGATATTACAGTAAGTTATGTACTTGCTTTATATGTTTTCAACAAATTTGAGTTTCCGGTTTGACCAGAAATAATGTCGATTTTAAAGTTTGTAATGAAACACCCTGTATATTATTTTAATTTTAAATAGAACATCTTTTTACGATTATAAAAATATGGGGTTCGATATCTTTTATTGCAAGGCCAACCGAGGTATTAACAAAAAAAAAGTACTTAACGATAACAAAAATTAAAATTATACAAAGCAATAAAATAAAACAGGAGTACTGCGAAAAGTAAAAATAAACTTAATGTATTAAATGTACAAACTGAGCACCGTTTACTTCTTATAACCCGATTGCCGATATTTTATATTTTGATACAACCTATTCCAGGTTTGAACAGAAATGTTGGACTTCCTCTTTGTTAAAGGCCATTACTCTATTTACACGTGTGGCCTCCGGTTTTCTCAAGAGAAAACCATACAACCAATCTTTTCCAGCTAGCCTAGGATATCTACAGAAATTGTTTGTTTCTGCAAACTCGAAGGCCAAGCGTCTCAGTTCGATAAGAGTCAACCCGAAATTTAGTTTGGACAATAGATGTTTTTCAATTTCCTTTTTTTCATCTTCATTGAAGACACATTTCCTACCTAATGAAGGACCATAACACTTGCCTGCCTTCACTCGATCTTTTAGCGTATTAAAAGGTATGTTAAAGCGAGTTGCAGACTTTCGTATTGATTCTTCTGATGTTACTGCCTTTAGCACTGCTTCCATGGTGTCTGTAGACCAAGAAGCTTTATTTGTTGATTTCGCCCTTTTCTTAGGTATCTACAAGAGTATAAAGAAAAGATAGGCCTATAGATACGTGACAAAATACTTCACTTTAACAGCAAAGAGACCAAGAGGATCGTAAAAGAAAGAATAAAATATTCTTAACTTGGAACTGAGAAATAATTTTTGCTGCAATGTACGTTACATTCAGTGTTAAATAAACTATTGAATATCTTTATCAACAATGCTTTAATTTCATAACAAGTTATTGAAGCTAATGACATGCAAAAAAATTTGTTTAGTCAGTCGCTGCGTTGACGGCTCACGATGAGCGCCATTGCCCTCCTCTGCAATTTTTGTTTTTCTAAGGGCTGTGAAAATCGAACACGTGCAAACTGAGTTTTAAAATCAATAGCAATCGACAGGAAAATCAAAATAACCCTATCATGTTTACATCATTAGAATCGTAACAACAAGAGCTATCCAAAACGATTTTCAATTGTTTTTCCGCTTATTTAAAAAAATGAGGTTGAAGATGGTTACTCGAAACCGAAACGTTGTACAGGAATTTTGTTAGCGTATTTTAATTGAGAACGAAAGTGGAAATGGAAAAGTGGTTTTAGTTTTCCGATATCTCTTCAAATAAAGGAAAAGAAAAGAAATAACGAAAATCGAGAAATCTACTTTTTTTTAAATATCTCTGAAACTATGCACGATATCTAGATTTTGCAAACGCCAACAAAAAGGTTCTATAAATAGCCGACTTTCGTCCCATTTAACCGATGCTGTATCTCTTACCGTTTCCAAGATCCCCATACTGTGCATCCTTATCTTGGACACGCTGTATATCCCGAGAACAAGAAAATTGCATATCTGATTTTTTGATTTTCCAGTATGATATTTCAGCCTTACAAAACAATAAATGATGATTAGTATGAACAGAATTCATTCA
>VTPC01008357.1:0-20421 GCA_011009095.1 Ignelater luminosus
CGAAGGCAATGATAACTACTTTTTTATAAAATTTAAGTTCTAATAACCTCAAACTTATAAACTGAGGTTTAAACTTGTCAAATTTGACGTGGAACAACAGCGCCTCGAAAACGGAGAAGAAATCGTTATTGAGCTCAACTTACGATTTCGTGTCGGTACTTTATCTCACATTAACTGGCTTTGAATACCTATTAGTTGATTTTTTTGTTGCATTAGGCAAATTGGGATTAGACAAAATGGAAGGAGCCCAAATGAGAATCTATTTTTGTAATTATGACGAATAAAAAGTTGAGATCTAATAAAACGTAGGACCTACACATTAATTGTTAATAAACTAAAATAGCAAGTGTTGCATGCGCTGGTCCAATCACACTGGAGTTAGAACCGATCACGCAGTTACATCTCTGCTTGTCCAGTCCACGTTTTATCTTCTAAGTTTATATATTTAATAAAAGTTATAAAGTTATGCAGTAGGTTACTTTTTAGATTAGCAAACAGTTTTTTGATTTTGAAAATGCAATTTTTGGTTTTATTCAAAATTATTTTTGTTTAATTTTTATTAATCATTAAACTATAACAACAAAGTTAAGTAGATAGCATAAAGCATAAAGGTGTAGGAAATAAGTCGCTGATGCAGAGAAATGAAAAAATACACAATCATAGACTTCCAATAATTTATGTATAGGATGATTCAGACTCAAGCTTAAGAATGTTAAGATTTAAAAAAAGGAAAAAATGTTTTGTGGAATCGTCATAAAGTTTTTGGGCTCCGTACTTGATATTTACATCATTTTATTGGATATCTTAAGCTGATTTCAACCATAATTAACATGACTTAATAAGTGAAATGAGAATATTTTCAAAAGTCAAACTGAGCAATACTAATCAAGTATCCCATGTATTCTATTAACTATATTATCTATACTATCTATAGCTATAATGTAACATAAAAAAGACTGAATCTGTATCTGTGTCGAAGCCATATCAACCGTCACTGTGGTTACAGATAGTATTAAATAAATGAGGTTAAAATGAATAAAACTGAAAACATAAAATAAAATACACGTGATTTTTCACGGGTGGGCTTTTTGTTATTTATTATAGAAAAACACCCCAATGTAAAGCCAAACAATTTAGATTAATAACTAAACAATACATGTTTCCATCATTATTATTATTATTGCTTCATCTTATTGCCTTTAGCTTACAGAGAACATTGCTGCGCCGGTAGGGATTGTCCGGCTTGGTATTCCCCCAACAAAGTTGCCCCATATATATTTTTGCAAATATAAGTAACCTTGAAGAATGACAATTCATCTGCTACTTATGAACATGAATAATAATAAAAGGCCCAGGTTTGACCCTTGAGGTACGTTAGAATCGACAAAAACTATACCAGCCGTACTGTCGTCGTACCCTTTAACGACAAATTTATGCCACTGGAAATGAATGAAAAAGGGTTAAGTATTTTTTTTTACAATGAGACGCGTTTTTGTCGCTAGCGGTTTCTGGTTGTGGTCCTGTGTGGTTGACATAAAAATGACAGATTTCTTGACAGTGATCGATATCTGGTACATAGCGTAGATAGAGATGACGTTTCTACAACACTATATTCGTTGAACTTATCATGCACCTCTCTGTCTAAAAAGTGCAGGCACACAAACATGCGCGTAACCTATAAGAGATCGTATTTCCGTTCACGGAATGTTTGCACAGAATGTTCAAGCTATCTCAGCATTTAACCCCTACCAATCTCTGGTCTATTCTGGTCTATTCAAACACGCTGCTCGCTAGAGCGGTTGGTTTAATGATGATGATCAAGTGATACCTAACCTCAAATTGTACTTTGATTTAGATTTACTATTGGTTAAATAATAATTCTTTATCCTACTAGTAGTAAATCCAAAATAAATGATTAAAAAGTAATGCGATTTAGCTGGTTTTTATGAAATGACGCAATAAGGCTTAGCAATCAGTTGTTACCAAGTTTTTTCTACTTGAGTTTACTGTTTTAAAAATAAATTAAAACTCATGTATTTATACTAGAAGACATTTTATTGTATAACCAGTTCCTAAATCTACTATGAATACCATTATTTATTTTAAAATGTAATAAATAAAAGGTTATAACTTATAACTTTTTACAAGAGAAGAGTGCCCCTTGAACGGTTTGAACTAAAAATATCCCACTTACTTTAATATCTTTCACACTGAATTTGTCTTTATAATACTTAATAATAGTAGGTTCACATATTGAACATGTTTCTTCATTCGCTTTAGTTGGCTGTTCATCGTTATGTTATCTTCAAACTGTTTAAAGTGTACGCGTTTTCTCGTGAGCTGTGACCTTGATTCCACAGAAACCAAAACTGCTTGAAAGATTATTAATGTTCACATTTTATACACACATATTTCACGTATTTGTAGAGCTGTTACTGTTCTATCTGCAGTACAAATAAATTTGAATCAAATATGAAGATTAAGAATCTTTCAAGCAGTTTTTGGTATCTATGTAATCAAGGTCACAGCTCACGGGAAAACGCATACACTTTAGTAGGATCCGTAAGATGGATACCAACGGTTTTTCTAATAGATGTCGGTATCTATAGCTATAGTATCAATTCTTCTTACGCTATCTGTGTCGACAAAACCATTTTGCATGCACTTCAAAACATAAAACTCTGTTAAGTCCCATGAACAATTAATTTCCACATTCTGCAATGATTAAAATTTATGAGACAATTTTCCAGACATTTTGTATAAATCCATTAAACAATTTTCAACTGAAAGCAGTAACGTTAAAAGAGTATTTATTTTATATATTTTTTTATTTTTATTTAGATGTTATGTTGATAATCTGGAAATTGCGGAAAAAAGCCAAAAAATAATACGAGAGAGGCAGGTATGTACCAGTCCGAGGAACCAGCTAGCAGAGTTGTTTGCTTATTTTGACAGAACTTGATGGACGAAAGCGGAACCAGGTCGCTACATGACGTCATTGTTTTCCAATCGAATACAAATGGTCGCACTTTGGTTAGCCTTGACGACCGACCGCTACGAAAAAAACGTGCCTCAATTCATAGATTTTTGATTAGAATATTATGATCAACTATGTCTAATGCTTTTTGGAAGTCTGATGTAAATAACTTCCATCTATTCTTTATCTTCTAAACTATTGTAAATATCACTTGGCTAGTCCTGCAGCTTTTTTTCGATTAAACGCATCAATGAAAAATATTTTTGTACTGTTAGTATTACACTCCGTTTGACGTCACTAATCTAAATTGTATTTGTGTCCATGGGCCCATCTAACAATAATAAGCAAATCAGGTGAGTATCTGTATTCTATTATTGTTTGAAAATCGCTTCATAGGCAATATGACTAAAGTTGAGCATACAATTGAAGTTATTAGTGCCCTTGATAAATAAACTCGAAACTAATTAGAAATACCACAATGATATGTAGAATTAACGAAGTAACTTTTCTGCATTGTTGTCGAAAGAGACTGTCGATGTTTGTTATAACTCTACGTTTAGCATTTAGCAAGTTTTTTTGAACTTTTTGAACAGTAAGTACAAAAAAAGCAGTACTGAATATTGGAGAGCCAAAGCTCTACAAATATGCATTCTGATTTTACTCATCCGTTTAATATTGATTGAAACTTTGCTTTTATACCTACCCAAATATTAATGGAAAAAAACCCATCTACTTCAGATTGTTATCACAATTTATTTTGATGATTCCCATCCGAAAACACATTTTTGCATACATCTCTGTAACAGCTTATAAACGCCATGAGAATAACCGTGTAATTGGACAGTTGTCAGTAATGGTACAATAGTACATGATAGTGTAATAATATCATACATACTACCTACGGCTGTGTAATAACTAAACATTAATGTCACCCTTATGAGAGAAGCTTTATTATTATTAATGTGCTTATTACAGTACAAAAGGGAAGACTACTTTGGTTAAAAAAATTCAAATAATAATAATAATAATATTTATACAAATTTGTAGTACCTAATAGTAACTGATATATAAAATATTAAACTTTTCGATACTTAAAGGAAAGAAAATTGCGCCATAAGTATGTACTGCAATAAGAGTTGTTAATTTAGAGTGGTGGTACATTTTGGCCTTATATGGTATATTTTAATTCTTACTTGAAATATATTAATACACTGTATGTGTATACAACAGATTTGTCAAGACTAAATTATAATATCGCGTTCCTTAGCTGGTCTGCTATAAAAAAAAGTAAGTCTGAATCTAAATAAGTAGGTAAATATAAATCCATTTCAAACTTCCGCCACGTGTAAGGCATTGCGCATATTTTGCTGTTATTTATTTAAATTTTTACTAATATATTAGAATTAGGCGCCGTCTTGTCTTATTCTAAAATGTTTATCTTGCTCAAAATGTAGAATTTACTTTAATAAAGAAAAATTTATGATTCTTTACAGTCAATTTCCTCTGCATACTTTAATACCAGTGCTACTGTCTTTCGTTTTTAACGACTATATTATTTATTATTATAATTTAATTTTTAACATTCTTTTGTTTTTTCTTATACCTATTTTGGATGCTCCATTAACTCTTATAAGTAAGTATTGTTTATTCATTCTTAATTAATTAGTTTATTATATCCTTACCCTTAAGATTCTAATTTTCTAATTATCGTAAAGTGCCAAAGATTTTGTTCATAAAAAGCCTGCAGCTGCCGAGCCTTTGTATTTAAAATAAATAAATAAATGCTAAAATTCCATTATTTTTTGAATTAAGTATACAGGGTGTAATCAAAATATTGCAGAAAATGAAATTACATTCTCCGGATAGCCTATAAAGACATGATCAAGTGTATTTTCATTCAAAAGCATATTTGTTATTATTTTATTTGTTGTTAAAAAGTAGTCGAAAATTCGTTTAGGGGCTTCTGATATGGATAAATGAAATTCTTTACTTTTTCATTTCAGATTCAGACGTGAAAGTTGTAAAATTGACTTATCTTTCTTCGTTCTTTCTGTTTACATTTTTCAGTACAAAAGCGAAAATTTGATTTAATACCGTGACTTCCAAAATGTTTTAGCTTCATATTTTGTAAGAATCAATATTACTCATTACTGGTTCACTCAAGGTTCAAATATTCATCCGTTTTTTTCCGCAACTGCTTCAGTTACACCCTGTATGTAGATTGCTGTACATTTATAATTTTCTCATAATAATTATATCATTTGGGAACTTGGTTGTCTGAGAATTAGATTAGATATCATTGATGTTTGTTCTTACCTAACCTCTCCAAATAAATGTGTAAGGAAAGGTGTGAAGTTTTGAAGTGTGTTATAACCTCAATATTTAACGTTTTAAACATATTTTATCACTACTTTTACAACCATTTCAACATCTTTTTACTAAATTTAGTTTAATACCAGGGTGGATTTAAAAGGAAAAGAAGCAATAATCGATTATCAACATAAAATGGACTTTTGGAAAGACACTTTAGGTTCCCCAACTAAGATTGTGGCTCCTATGGTTGATGCAAGTGAATTGGCATGGAGATTATTAAGTCGAAGTTATGGAGCTGAACTTTGTTACACGCCAATGCTTCATAGTTCAATATTCTGTAAAGACAGTAAATACCGTAAAGAAGCATTAGCTTCCTGTGAGCAAGATAAACCTTTAATTGTCCAGGTAAATTGGGTACAGTAAGTATTAATTATTAATTAATATTGAAATTAATTAATTTTAGTTTTGTGGTAATGATCCTAAAATTATGTTAGAAGCTGCTCTTCTTGCTCAAGATCATTGTTGTGCTATCGACATTAATTTGGGATGCCCTCAAGCAATTGCAAAACGTGGTAATTATGGTGCCTTTTTACAAGATAAATGGGATTTACTACATGAAATAGGTAAAAATCTCTTATTATATTCATGTTGAAGTTGAAAGTATTATTAATTTATTTTAGTTAGCACACTCAGCAAATCAGTAAAAGTTCCTATAACATGTAAAATTAGGATATTTGAAGATCTAGATAAAACTGTAAGATATGCGAAAATGTTAGAATCAGCTGGTTGTTCAATGCTCACAGTTCATGGTAGAACAAGAGAACAGAAAGGACCACTAACAGGTTTAGCGAATTGGTCATATGTTAAAGTTGTAAGGTAACGGAATGACATAAAATATTAAATCTTTAAAATATGTATATTTGCTCTATTTAGACAAGCAGTAACAATTCCTGTAATATCAAATGGTAACATACAATGTATGCAAGATTTACATAGATGTTTAGAAGAAACAAATGCCTTAGGTGTAATGACAGCTGAAGGAAATCTATACAATCCTGCTATTTTTACATATAGTAATCCACCAGCATGGGAACCAGCCTTAAAATATTTAGATTTAGTAGATAAATATCCTTGTCCTGCATCATATATCAGAGGGCATTTATTTAAATTATTTCATCATGTGTGAGTGGTACAAGATGATCTTTCAAAAAAACAACTAAATTATCTTATTTTACTTTTAAGCTTATCTATACCAGAAAACAATGATATACGAATAAATTTAGGTGCTACTAATAATTTAGGAGATTTTAGAAAAATTGTTGTTCAGTTAAAAGATCTTTATTTACATTATCATGAAGGACAAAAACAATGGGACCAAACTACCGAATTGGGTACACAAAATTTAGTTTTACCCCCATGGTTATGTCAACCATACGTTCGTAGTTCACCAGAAGAGCATTTAAAGAAAGTTGCTGAAAAACAAGATGAAATTAAAAGACAGAGTGAATTACAAGTAAGCACTTTTATAGTTTGAGAAATCTTGATAAAATAATAATTAATTTTAAGGAAAATGAAAATAAAAGACAGTATGAAGATGCTGATGGAAATCCAATATCAAGAAAGAAAATGAAGAAATTGAGGAGAATTGGAAGACGTCCAGAAAAATCAGAAGCATTACATACACATAGAAGTTTGGAAAAATGTAATTTATGTGTTAATCCATTAGTAAGTGTTTCTAATAAAATTTGATTTGTAAATTTACTAATATAATATGTTCTTAGGGATCAAAATGTAAATATAAGTTGTGTAAAAAATGTTGTCGGAACAAATGTTTTATAGAAAACCTAGATTGTGAAGGACATCGTATATTGGTCAGAACGAGACGAGAAATGGCACAATATTATGCAGAAAAGGGAAAATGTAAAGACAAGGATAATATATGTGTTTCACAAGAATGTTAACAATGTTAGTTTATGTTAATTCAAGAGCTTTTTTTAATGAAAAAAAAGTGAAGAGATTATGGAAATAATTTACCTGAATAATTAATTTATCACTGTTGCCAAACACTTGAATATTTTAAGTTGAGTTTATATTTGATTTTAAAAATAAAGGATTTCTTAATAAGCTTGAGTCTTTATTGCATTCAACTAATACTTGAGGTTGTTATTTACTTCTCTCAAAAAGAATGATTATCAAGGACTGGTTTTTGAGCAGTTACATGAAAAGGATCTTGATAAACATAAGAGATACAAAGTCGTAGATTATCCAAAAGTTGCCTATTTGTATTTAGAGCATTTTTATAGTGCTGTTTATTCTTAAGAAAAACTTGTGGCCTGCCGAATATTTCCTAAAATCATTTCGATTTCAAATTATTTATACAGGGTGTCCCGCAACTCGACTGCCATAGCTTGAAGGTGTGTTTCTTGGGTAATTTCAAGTCGAAAATACCTAATACATATATGTCCAAAACTCAATAGTAAAGGAGTTATAGGTGATAGCATTTTCTATAAAGAAATTTTCAGATCATGAATCTAATCCCCAGAAACGTTCCTGATTTAAATGGATATTAATAAATCAATACTTCAAATTTTGAATAGATTTGATTTAAACGATCAATCTTGTAATTTGTCAAATTCAAATTGTTACAAACTATGATAACTACATCATTACCGTTGTTTGTATGTATCTCAATTATCAGTTTTGTAGTTTCCACTTAAACAGAATGTTACAAACTTATTAATCCCAAAATGTTTTTTATTAAAATCTTTATAGAAAATAAAAGCCACAAAAATATCTTAATCATTACTGATACAATTACTACAGTACAACATTTGATAAAATTTAACTGTAACTCAAAAATGGTTTATTTACATCTGAAGAATTCGATATAAATACAATAACAGGAAGAAATTGTACTATTAAAAAATGCATGTTTATATGAATTCGTACATAAATTTAATTACCCCAAATGGGTTTATATTAAGGTAACCTTTTTATAGTAATAAAACAGCAACCATTTCCATATTGTTTCTGGCCTCCAAATATAACAGCACACAATCCAGGAACCACTGTTGCTTCATAGATTTCTTGAACCCATTTGTCCACCTGTTTATATATGTTTGTACCATCTTTTTCTATTTGAGTATCTGTAAATCGCACATGTGCAATATTCATAGAATATTGTTTGAGTAATTCACAATATTTTTTAATTATTTGTTGATTATTTCTTTCTGTGACACAATTTATTTTTTTGGTGCGTTTTGGTTCTTCCTTGAAAGTGTAATAATTATATCTGCTAGTTATATCCTCTAGGCTAACTACTGCAGCTGTTCTATCTTGTTTCGTTGTCTGCTTTAACATACTTGTTGCATAATGAGGGTGTCCTAATTCAGGATGATGTCTTACATGGGTAGCAACATTAGCCATTACAGCATCACCATAATGCAAGTCATGCGCTAGTTTATGTTTCGTTAATTTAAGTGAAGCTAAACTATCTTCTATTGAACAGTGACCACCACGACCTTCCTGAATCCTTTCTGATAAAAACTCTCGAGCCAAAGTTTGCAGTTTGGTTTTTCTAGTTCGATCACCCGTTATATTATAAATAACACTAGTATCAATTATGTAAGGATGCATCATTTTCAGTGCATGTAAATCATTACTTAAAGACTGTCCTACTAAAATAGCATCTGATGGTAATATTCTTCTTAAATCTTCTTGAACATCTATTAATCGTTTTGTGACATTTTTCATCATTTTATGGGTTATGCCAGAAAACCTTGTAAGATAATCTATTATTTTATTGTCTGGTTTTACAAGCTCTTCATAAAATATTTGGAAATTTTCATCAACTACTGAAACACGTGTCAGTTCTAAATCACCTGAAGTTGTGCGACACATTTCACAATCTATACCAAACATTGGACTTGTGGGAGTTACGTCTTTATATGAATCCTTTGTTAGTACATAACCTGCATATTTACTTTCCATAAGGCCTTTTATTGGTAAAGGGAAATTTTCCTCCACCATTTGCCAACCGGACAGTAACAAATGTGTTCGAGGAAATTTATCGTCTTGGGGCAAAGATGGGTCTATTGATTCAGTAGATTTAACTTTATTTTCTTCCATTGGAAATAAATCTCTAATACGATCAAAGAGTTCTGAACTTTTAATAACTGCATCCTCCAATGTTCCAAATTTATTGATAAATTTACGCATTTGTGTTCCAGTTAGTGGTACTGTAGCAAGATCTTGCACTATATCACCTTTATAAGCTCCTGGTGTAATAATTTCAACCTTGTGCTGAAATTTAGAATTCAAGAAAGAAAACATACTTTCATGTGACTGATAATCATATAAAGATACATTTTCTATAATTAGAATGTTTGTATTTACTAACTTATTATATTTATCTAACTGACACCACCTTGCTGGACTATAAGGAGAATGATGTCCTATTTGCGAAAACATTAACAAATGCTGTATATCAGAAAGAAATAAAGGGATTCTATCTTCTATGCTAACATCCATCGCAGCCGATTCACCAATTTCTCTTAACCTAAATTTTGGCTCTGCTTTCATTTTATTGTTTTGTTCACGTAACAAGCGCTTTAATTCTAAGTATTCTTCGCTATAAAGTGATGGCTTTTCTGAAGAATCTATCTGTGTTACTGAAGATGTCTTTTCAGGAGAATCATCTAATTCTGTCCGAGGTCTTTTAGGACTGGGTTGGACTTCCAAACTGTTCAATTCGGAACTAGCCATAATTGCACTTTTTGTACGATCATGTTCATTTAATTTGGAAATCTCTAACAATGCTGCCATTTTCTTCTTCTTTTTTTCAATACGTATCATACGTTTGGATAACACCGGTTTCATATTTTGCAATGTCTTTCCACTTGGTATGTAAAAACTGGAAAAAAGATATGCATATCTAATCATATAACATCACATAAAATTGTATCTAATCTACCTCAATTTATTATAAATAAAAACATAAAGTGTTAAAAAATGCTGGTGAAGATTAATTAGAATTTGAAGGTCAATACATAGCATTACTGTGGAAGTTATTAGAAAAAATTCGTTAGAATTTCTAGACGATTTCTGTTTAAAATTATTATTATTTTGAGGTTACCAGACAATTATAATTGAAACAAAACAAAAACAACCTAAACTGTCATTATCATTTCATTACCTTCATTTGTCACTTCTAAAATCACTTTTATCAACACCTTCTCTTTTATTGAGTTTTAAAATGCAATAAATGCTTTTTTTGTAGGAAACAATATTAATACCATAAGTGTAATTTAAACGGTGGAACGATAAGAAGCTAATCAAACACGTGCTAACCAAAAAAACGTCAAATTAATAAATTTAAATGGGGAATTTAAACTTTCTAAACTTGATTAATTCTAACCTAACATTTTGACATACTGTCATCGAAGTTGCCAACTACTCAGAACTTTTTTCCCTTCTTTATCGTGAAAAATCTGAAAAATTTCCTGGCTCTGAATCCAACACAAAGAGGGCGCCCAGAAGCCCCAACGCTCCCCCAACAGAAATCCCGAATCAAACACGGACGCCAAGATCTTTTCTTTTCTAAAATATTTTTACTTTTTCCACTTCAAATTTCCCTCAAAAATGAAAATTACCCCCAGTTGACAACCCTAGTTGTCATTATTTATTTGACAAGTTGACATGTTATTTGACAGATATTGACAAATATACAAAGCAGAAGTGTGACATTGTGTAAGACGCAGTTATTTACATCCGTATACAAAGGAAAGGAAAGTTATTGGATTTCATGGTATCTCAGTCTTAATACCACGAATATTATCAAAATGAAAATTACCGAAATTACTGATAAATCAGATTCTGCAAAATTTTCGATCAACAGTTCTTACCAGGGATTTGCTGATCGACAGAAGAATATATTTGATCAGTTAAATATAGCAGAACATAATTCAAGAAATTTATTGAATAATAATGCTCCGATGGAAGTTGATGACTTTAGCGATACTACTCCAGTTACAGATGATAACTTAGTGTCGTTTGAAAGAAAACGAGTTAGAATGAGACAGTTCCAAGGTAAAGAAAGTATTTTTAAGAAACCACAAGCACGACCACCAAGGGGTATACTAAATAGAAGACTCCCAGACTATCAGATAAACCCTCACAAATGGACTAGATATTCATTAGGTGATGTAAAGAGTGAAGATATGTCTGAACGTGCTAACACTTCTGCTGCTATGTCATTTCTAAAAGAAATGGAATTACGAAAATCACAAAGTGAGGAATTACAAGATAATCAGACACCTCATAAAATAATGTTTAAGAAAACATCACGTGGAGTGGGAAATAAAGAATGCCCATCAGTCTCCAGTTTCAGAAACTCGAAGCTTGTTATGCCTGAATATGTGGTTGGTCAAAAGAAAGTACAAAAACAAAAAGAGAAGAAGATTAAGGAGAATAGTGATGCAAAAGAAATAAAATTAGGCCACCTTCTTGAAGAAGATCAAGACAATGAAGATGTTTAAAAAATAACGCTAGTTTTAAGTGAAGTATATAATGTAAAATATTTAAATTAGAATTATAGCAAAAATGGTTTTTGAATTACCCGGACAAACATTCAGTTGTAATAATACCAACATCAGTAATACCGATTCCCCTAACGTAATTATTATGAAGGCTGCAGTTTCTATTGCCAACTTCATTTGGAATCTCCGTTAGATATCACATTACTCATTCTTAACTTTTTCACATTGTCAGAAGAAAAGAAAGAATAGTTTAATGCGTTTTATTAACAAGTTCTTTATTTGACATTGATAAATCATATCAAAACGTAAGTTCAAAAATGTTCGTGATAAATTGAATCATTGCTTATTCAAAATGGCGTAAGCTTTGCGATAACATCACTGCCTAATTCACTAGTGACCTTTCTTATACAAAATACAATGCGAGAAATAGCTTTAGCAGCAGTTTCTATAGTTTCCTCATTTTTTATGGTTTTTTGTTTAATAGTGTTAGGTAATTGTTGGATTCTGACTTTAAAATAATTCTAACCTTAAAATTCGTTTCAGGTTGGTACATTGTTTGGAAATTGTTTCTCTCACGTTTTAAATTTGTGCGAGAGCTTCTCGGTGGTGCAAACGAAAATAATCCAATTAACGATATAAGAGACGGTCGTAGCAAAACTAGAAAACCAAGACGTGAATAGATAATTTTATATATAAGACTACAAACATGAATATTCGTTGTGCAAAGCCGGAAGATTTAATGAACATGCAGCATTGCAATTTATTATGCTTGCCAGAAAATTATCAAATGAAATATTACTTTTATCACGGTTTAAGTTGGCCACAACTTAGTTATGTAGCAGAAGACGAAAAAGGAAACATTGTAGGCTATGTACTTGCTAAAATGGAAGAAGACAACGAAGACTTAAAACATGGTCATATTACTTCATTAGCAGTTAAGAGATCGTATCGTAGACTTGGGTTGGCCCAGAAACTCATGGATCAAGCATCTGAAGCTATGGTAGAATGTTTCGATGCAAAGTATGTTTCATTGCATGTAAGGAAAAGTAATCGTGCAGCTCTGAATCTCTACAAGAATGCTTTAAAATTCGAAACTGTAGAGATCGAACCTAAATATTATGCAGATGGTGAAGATGCATATTCGATGAGAAGAGATTTGTCTGAATTTGCAAAAAAACTAAGAGCTAGGGATGGTAAAGGTGATGAGAAAATTGAAGAATAGACTTACGCTTTTTAAATGTTCTTTTTTGTATTATAAGCTAGGAAATAAATATTTACGGTTAAAAGTGTATTGAATTTATTTTATGCTTAACAAATTAAGCTAATAAACTTGATACCTCGTTATTAGAATTCCTTTTAGAAACGTGTTTTGGAAACAGATGTTATCTTTTACTTAAGGATCTAAATTGCAAAATTCTTTGTTAGCACCACACAAGCCTAAGATCAACCACAATAGCTAAGTTTTTTCTTGCAAGTATTGGTTTGTCAGTTGGATCAACACAAAAATTCTCGAGTTGCCACACTAGGTTCCATCCTGGACTACCACAATAACCAACTCGATCTTCAATTAGCAGCTAGCATTGTGATTCATCCTACCAGGCTCTTGTTTGAGCATGTTCACTCTTTTCCACTCCTCCATCATAATTTCAAATCTGATAGCTGAAGATGATTAACTTGAAATTTGTTCATGAAAAAAGTCAGTATAACCGCAATATGTCAATCAACAGTATAACTGTAAAATTCTAGAATGTAAAGATAATTATTGCAATAATAAACATATTTGTATGCCTAAGTAGACACTACAGAAAAATTGAATAAAGGTACAAAGAATCTTGTTTAACGAATTTATTTGAAATTAAAATACATCTGAAATAATTACAAATGTTATTAAATCAGTTCTTTCTTTATTTTATATAACATAATTGTAATTATTAATATTATCATCATTATAATACATAATAAATTATTATATGCATTAAAAACTATATACAAAATTTACTTAAAACTATAATTACAAAGGCAAAAGGGTGTAAAATGATCCCTTAAAAATTACTATTAAAAAAGTTACATTAGCAATACACACATAGTCTCATCTAGTGTTGCTATAATAAGATATTTTGCAAAGTATTACTAGCAAAATGGCAGATTTTATCATAAATCTAGGCGTACATTAAAAGTCGCTCTACACGTGCTTTACAATTATGCATATGTGTATATTAATTATTGTTTATCGAAAACTAAATTGAGCAGCTAATAACCTTAAAAATCACAACCATCAAAATACCAAAATTAAGCAAGGTATTGCCATACTAAAGCAGAGTTTTTTTTACACTTCTTGTTTCCTTACAATTTGGCACTAATTTTATTGCACCTATATTAGTAGGCAACAAATAAATAAATTGGTTTTTGTTTCTGTATAAATTATGTTTACATATTAAATGGGTGCCTGTATTGCATACTGCATAATTTGTATGTGATTAGCATATCAACATTGAATGATTGGTCATCATCGTTTTTAAACTTGATTGAACAAATGTATTTGTATTATTGCTGTGATTTAATTCAACATCATAAAACCTAAAATAAGTTTTTTCTTTGAATAATGCTCAAAAATTGTTGATCAAGAAATCATTCAAATTTCATATATTTAAATTTCAAAAAGTATTAAAAGAAAAACAAATTACTGATTTTTACAAATGCAAAATCAACAACTAATATGGAAAACTAATTTATTTATAGTTAATTTGAACTGTTATATTTTAAATATAATTAAGATTTTTAAAGTCGCACTTTACAACACTTGTGTATCACATTTCACATAATATAATATAACCACAATTTTAAACTAAATACTGTCAAAAAAAGTTATATAAGAACTTAAAAATCACTGAATGAAATATTAAAAATAATAATTGCATTTTAAAAGCAGATAATGCAAAAGAATTTCATAGCCCCACTGTATATTCACATTTACTTTCTTTTACAGATTTCAGTTGAAAACAGAAAAGAGAAATCAATAAAATTTTAAATCAAAGATTTGTGACAAATTAAATGGTTAATAAAGTTAATAATATGAATATCAAGTAAGGTTGTGATATATTATTATTTTTACTGCGAGTTGTTGATGGATGTATCGTGTATCATGATGTAAATAATCTGAAATACACGAATTCAAAAATGAAAGAGAATCAAGAGGTTAATGTAATGGATTTTACACATACTATTAGATTTTAGGTATAAAAACGCCATCTAAGTACATAATTAACAGTAAGATCTATGGTTGATGTGTAGGAACAACTTGACCTAGGTACAAAGTCTATGCATTATCTCATTTCATCTTAGGTTTAAACAGGTTGTGCAGCTTGTACTAGACACATTTTCAAATCTTTTGCCAAATGTGAAATATCTACCACCGAATCAACCATTTCTTGTACAGCTGTGACGCTGGGAAACTGAAGAGCGGCTTGTTTTGTTTTACTAACACTAGTTGCAAGAGCTTCGCATAATGCATTAGCACAATTAAGTGCACGTGTTCGTGTATCAGCTTGTATTACATTTCTATGTACAGCATCTCCAATATGAACCAATTTGTGAGCACTTAAAACAACAAATTTTCCATGTGCTAGAAATACTTTTGGTGGTTGATTATGTTCAACGGTTTGTAAAAATGCATCTATAGCTTGTGTTAAATGATTATGATGTGTAACTGCTTGTGCTGCAAAAAATGTCAAAACCTGTTTATCTTCTGGATCCAATGTCGTTCCTTTATCATCAATTATAGCAGCATTTTCAGCATTTTTTACTAAGTTATCATACCCTTTCTTTAACTCTTTTGGTAGTGCATCACGAATTTCAGCATGTTTCTTTGCTACAGCTTCCTTTGATTCTAAATTAACATAATCATAATCTTCTAACCATTCAGTGTTATTATTGCTACCTTGTGGAGAAGTGGCCCTCTTAAATAACAAAATACTATTGCCTTGTATAAATGAAGCTGTCTGTCGAACATCTTCTGTCAATGCTCTTGCACATGCTATTAACTGCTCTAAAGCATCGGGTTTATTTCTTGTTTCGTTTTCAGATCTAGCCAGTAGTTCTACTGACCAATCTTGCTGTTGTAATTGTTCTGCAGCTTCTTGAACTAATCTATCTGATGTCCTTAAAGCCATTATCAAAGGCATTAATTTAGCTGCTAAGTTTTTATCGGAAGCCCTTGTAGCATTTCCCAATGCACCTTCACTATATTCTGCTAAATCTTGCAACGACGTTCTTAACCTCATTACTGATAATTTTATATCCATCACATTTCCTTCTAGCTTTTCTTTGGTTCTCCAATTTGGACTTACAAACGCTAATAGTTTTGTAATAGCAGCCGTAGTTTCGCTTTGTAACTTTTCCAAAGTATCCAAAGCAAAATTTAATTCTAGTGGCAGTTCTTTTATTTGGGGATTAGGCGGTGGAACGTCATATAATTGTTGTTGTGCAGGATTTAAAACAAGATGAGTTCCGCGCGGATGAGACCTAGGAACGTCATAATCCGGCATATTGATCACGCTACTTCTATTAGAGGAACTTAATGAATCAGCAGTTGTAAGTGAACTCGCTGAGCTAGACGGCGTTAGCTGATTCTGTTGACTGAGGATTGGTCTAGGTATGTCGTAACTATCTCCGGAATCTCGATTTGTAGGCGATGCGCAGGAAGGTGCTGGTGAACAACGCGAACAGTTGCGTGGTGCATCATAAGAAACGGGAACTGCTCTTGGAGGAATGTCGTATAAATAAACATCGTTGTATTTTTTTGGCGTTAATACCTGCAAACAAAAAAGAAGAATGTTAAAACGGAATAAATGCAAAAACGAAATAGTTTCCAATGAGATTATCTTTAACCGGGGATTCGTAGATCATACACCCGGTTACTTTATTGAAAAAGAAGTTTAGAGGCTTCTTTTCAACCAAGAATGGGAATGTCGGTTCGGCAAGGTCTTCTTCCCCCGCTAGTTTTTCCAAGCCCGTTCCCTCGGCAAAACTGATAAGTAGGACAATAGAAATGTCGTTTGTTGTTGTTGTTGTTCTACTGTCATTTTACTGTCTTGACGTCCTACAATTGTTGTTTTTTGGATTCTATTTATATTGTTTGCTCTCCTTGCGATAGGTGACAAAACGTTGCACTTTAATTCAATTTTGGCAATTGGTACAGTTTAAGTCTGTTCAGTTATAAAAGCTGGCAATGAAGATGTCATACCCTGTATACATATTGCTCTAGTTTTCAGGAAGAGAACAAAGAAACAATAACAAATATAGTAAATATTAGATAATAAGATAGTCCGTTCATACGTCATAATTTGAAGATAAAAGAATAAAGACAATTGATAAATATGTTCGTCTTATCAGATTAACTAATTCCAAAAAAGCCTTCACCTGTTCTGTACTGATACAGCACATCAGGGGGAACTAATACCTAACCGGTCAATAATTACCTAATATGGTACAAAATAGTATCTACGGTCCTGTTTTATCCCCTCAACCAGAATCCTCTACGTTCCTATAAACGTAATCGCATTCATGACCAAATACAGTGCGACCACATGAGTAAACCAAGTAACTTTATTGTTTTATTTCTTCGTCTGGCGCCGCCTCCAACAGTATCAGATGCAAGTGCAATAATTGATATGCAAGACATGAAACCAATCGCTGGTACTTAACAACTTGTCGGTATTTATTACAGCAAAACAATATTATTGGTTTATTTTTAGCACGCTTGGATATTATTATTATCAAAGAAAAGAAAAAATAAAAGCATCTGCAACACAAATTAGCACTTACACATTAAGGAAGTAGTGGGGATGTTTAACTTTTAAAAGTCTAGACGAGAAAAATCATCCCCCCAATGAACCCTAAATCGAGTTCGAGAATCAAGTGGCCGTAGATACAGACGCCCCGGTTGCCATGGAAACGTTCGCGTCCTGGTGCTATCGATTAGCGTCGTCGCCGGAATAATTTTTTGATAGCAAGCCAACAAAATCGGAATTTTACATTCATACACACGCCCGCTTTAATAATAAACGTAAGAGTTCTTTAGCTTTAAGTTCATTTATATTAGAAAGATGAGATGGGCTAGATTAGACTCGAGTAGAACCCTTAAACTAATTTCCCATTTAAATTAATGCTAGACTTGGAAAAGGGACGCGTCTCCCCATCTAGAGTTTTTACATTCACGTTTACCCTAAAATGTCGGAATTTAATGAAGAGATGAGGAATTGAGTAGTCGCAAATTCTAAATATTTGTTGGTTTTAAAATGAGTGCGGTTTCTTTGGAAGCTAAGGCAACCTTTGTCTTTTTCTCTAAGCTTTAATAATGTTACGTATAAGTCGCGTTGCCCAAAAAAGGGCAAGCAGTTTCATAAGGTCAGCAATGCTAAACCTGTTAACTTGTTAAGAACTTTTAATTCTTTTCATAAGAAAACTTCTGCAAAAGATGAGAAAACCGATTTTATAATCTCGCATGTAACAAGTAAATAAAATACTTCATAAATGCTTATCAATATGATAAGTTAAATTTCCTTATGGAATTTAAAAAGACACAAATATTTACCGATTGAGAGTTTTTTAAGCTTTCCGCTTAATGCTTACGAAATCGAAGTCAATGTCTCTCTCACAAATCATCTCGAACCTTTATAACGAGGGTTAAAAATATTATCGTCTAAATCACCTTAACTAATGCAACCTGTCTGGCGGGACATTTTTATAATGGAAATGCTATTATGGCATAACAACGAAAGATTATAAAGTCAAAGCACAATTATTTTTCTATTGTGAAGATAAAATATGAACGAAAGGGCTAAAAATAATATTGGGGGTGGGTGCAGCAGTTTTTTCCCCAAGTGTGATTTTAATAACAAAAAGACCATACTTACTTTATTAGGCTGTACGTGCCAACTTCTTCGCTTTCCTTGTCTTTGTAACGTGTTTAGATCGGAAATTACTTCTGTTAGTTGAGGTGATGGTTCTCTGCTTTGTCCCGTATCTTCATATACTCCCGCTATTAATCGTAAACGATTGCCTGGACATATTCCCTAAAAGAGATATTTTACATATTAAAATAAGTTGTTTCTGTTTTGCAGAAGTAGCGGCTGGTGGTTTTTTATCAGGAGAGAGCAACATAAAAATTCCAAAGTGTAATTTCCTAGAAATTCCAGGTTTAAATTGTTTTTAAATGGCTCTCTATAGCGTTTTGTGACTTATAGGTGAAAACGGGGTCTACAAGAACATTTTTATTCGTTTACAGACTACAACAAACTGAAGAATAAATTTTCATGTAAAAAATCAAAAGCATCATTCGATTCTAAATTAAATTTAGGTGAAGGATAGAATAAACTTGTTCGCAACTGAATGTATGTAGATTCAAGATCACTGCAGTATTCCATACTCAAAACCTTTATCTTGTTCTATGCTCTATTTGGTTATAAGAGGCATCTTTAACAAAAGATTCAATTGAATCAGTTCAGATCACAGAAAGAAATCGTTCAGTTTGATCAAATGACTCGTTTCAATTTGTTTATAGATTGTATCACACAGTATAGTCGAGGAAATAAAGCAGAAAAAAGGCCAAAGTAAAACAAGAAAATCACCAGAATGGATTTTGATGCGGTTTGCGGCAATCGATTCTGCGAGTTGTCTAGAAAAAATGCTCCCTTTTAGTTTTTTGACGTTTATTGTTATTGCATTTCTGCAGAGGAAAATGCATCTTTTTGGATGCACTTTCAGGAGCTATAATTCAGTTTGAAAAAAAATCAACAAAATGAACCAAAATGGGCCAGATTTTCTCACTGGGGAGTTTTTTGGGTCGCTGATTACAAATCCTGCATTAGTTTTCCGGAAAAACAAACCTGGACGTGGAAAAACGAAAAATTTGTCCTAATTTCTGGAAATTTTTCGTGTTCGTGAAAATTTTAAATTTCAACTGATTTCACTGATCACGAATCCGATATTAGTTTTCCGTAAAAACCACCTGGGCCGTGGAAAATCGAAGAATTTTGCCATTTTTTTTGGAAATTTCCCAATGATTTTTCACGGGTTTTTCGCAATTTTCACTGCAACAATGAAAACTGGTTCCAAACACGTCGACTACATCGAAAGCGAAATGATCTGCCACCTAAGAGCGGTTAAACATGAGAAAAATGAAGAAAATGGCAAAATTTTCCAATTTTCCATGATCAGGATGATCTTTCCGGAAAACTAATATCAGATTCGTGATCAGCTTCCCAAGAAACTATCTAGAACCCATTTTCGAGCTGAAATTCCAAACTTTTTTCATAAATTGGGCAAAATTTTCCGATTATCTACGGTCAACGAACTAATATCGGATTCGTGATCAGCGACCAAAAAAACCCCCTTAAAACACATTTTCAAGTTAGAATTCAAAATTTTCACGAACAAGAAAAATTTCCCAGAAATTAGACCAATTTTCCGTTTTTCCACGGCCAGGTTTACTTTTTCGGAAAACTAATGCCAGATTCGTAATCAGCGACCCAAAAAACTCCCGGGTGACAAAATCTGGCCCATTTTGGCTCATTTTGTCGATTTTTTTTTCAAACT
>VTPC01008357.1:25421-62237 GCA_011009095.1 Ignelater luminosus
TGATTATGTTAATCACAGAAACCACTATACTTCTGATACCATCACTCCTTTCACCAACGCAACGAACCGCGAATAAGGGTACTGTTCTTGTAAGATTTTGTACATTATTCTTTCCCGGACAATGTTTGAAAGTTCAGTTAGGTGTACTCACTTCAATAGTGATCCTGTGTATAAGTAGATTACAAAATAAGTTTCCTTCGTATCCTGTTTCGTCACTAGGGAATATCAAAGTTTCAACTTTAATAAGAGACCATTTGGGAAAAATTCAAATAAAAAGATTTCCAATCTAAAACAGACGAAATCCTCGATGTTTATACAACGAGCCTTTCTTAATAGCATTCTCAAAGTTTCATCTGATTCGTTTTTGTTTATTCCGAAATTAAAGTATTCTGTCCTGTATCTCCAGAACGAACCGTCTCACCATCTCGGTGCCTATACTATATGGTATAACACGCGTGCGGTTCGAGCAATCTTTTCCTGAGGTTAAGAAGCGTTTGGCGCGCGCCCCACATTGGGTGCCAACATGTAACTACTTCAAAGAACGCACAAGTAACTAAATACAAAATTTAGTTATACGACAAATTTAATAAATAAACGATCGAAAAGGTTTGTTTCTGTAATATCGGCATCACGATTTGACAGTTGCAGTTTTCCCCGGAGGTAGGAAACGCCCAACGTGGGGCCAAAGTGCAACTACTTCACCGGTTCTCATAATTTATTGTGTAAACATCAGATGTTTAGGAATTAAAAGATAGTACACAAGATGAATTTCTAAAAAAAGAACAAATAGATACAAAACTTACCTAAAAACACAAGACAAGTCTAATAAACACACGATCAAAACGATTCATGTATGGTAGAATCAGTATCATGTCTCTTTGAGATTAGCAACTTTTTTCCTAGAAGATGGGAAACGTTTGGGGCCCCACGTTGAGGGCCAAAATGTAATAACTTCCCCGGTTCACATAATTTATTGCATGAATTATCAAATTTTTAGGAATTAAAGAGTTATGTAAACCAAAACCAATTGTAAAATACTTCCAATTACAGTATTAACAAGGAAGTAAAAAAACCAATACAAGTTTCTCATTGTATAAATGAATAAAAACTTGTCGGTACTAAAAAAATGAACAATTAGTTATAATTTTTTTATGCATTCAGGACAGTCTGTATAAATTACATAACTTGATTGAAGCAAAAAAAAGAAGGTTCCATTAAGACATTTTTGCACCTTCGACATGATGATAGATTACCACATATTGATGGAATTATTAAGATAAAGTCAACCCTTATTATGTAAGTTAGCGGTTAATACACGATAACATCTTCCTTACAAGATAATTTTAGAATATTTTATGGTATAAATGTAAAAAAAGTGTTACCTAGAATGTATCCACCACAAAATTCGCTTCAATAGTATAATATCAACCAGTCAACTTGTTAGTTATGCAGAACGTGGCTTCAATACATCAAATTCAGTTCATCAGTTAAATTGAGCATGAAATGAAATGTTGTCTTGTTACTCTTTAAAGACAAAAAAAAGTTTGGCAGAGAAGTTGAATGACTGATAATAATGTTATATATTATAGAAATTATCCATTTGGTTACAGAAGCGTATTGAACTTACCCTGTTTGGAAATTGATGCAATTAATTTTGAAATATGGAATTTGTTACGCATGCAAGATGTTTTGTAATTAAGTAAATCCAATTGGTTCTTTGATTATTTCAATTGAGGGTGAAATTAGTTAAAATTGACCTTTTTAACACTTTAAGAGAAATATGTAGGACGTTAACATGTATAAGTGGTAATTATACATTAATATAATATGTAATTTTATTATTATTAGTTTCATCATTTTAATTTTTAATTTAGAGAAAAGCAATATAACTGTCTTTTCTATTTTTGTTTTCCGCACAAAAACAAATTGTAACATTTACACATCATTAACAATTGATGCTACTGTCAACGCACATCTTTTGTTTAGTAATTTATGTCACATCACAGTATACACATAACCCCATTAATAACAAATGTCAAGTTAATGTAATTTTTATTTTTGGAAAATATGCATCTTGTATTACAAGCACAAAATGACAAAATTAGAAACTTAATTTGTTCTACTTCTAAATTACACTAAGATTGATTCTTTTCAAATTTATGTGTTAACCTCAATTGTGACAAAACTGCAACTATTGTCCTAATTATTTTAGTACACTGTAAATCTATTCGTTAACATCTATTAACTCTAATAAACAAATATTTCTTATAGCACTACTACTTAAATAATTTTTATAAAACAACACACATTACTTGCATTTCCTTGACTGTAGGCAATAATTAAGTTAGATCAACGGAAATTGCCATTTAACACAAATTATTTTTGGACCGTTAAAATCGGAAATATTCATTAAGTCATAATTAAGCATGCAGACTGTACTACTACTATTTTTCCTATCTTGTTTTTTTTTACTTTAAGAGTGACTCATTGACTAATTTGTGATTTTTATCAATTTCTAGAGTCGTTTAAATATTGAGATTAGTATTGGACTTTTAACTTATACCTTCAACCTGTTTTTATTTAAATTTAATAAAAATTCGAAATCTGATTTAGATTAACACAAAAGTAGCCTTTGAATATTTTGGATTCCAGTGATTTGTCAATCTAATTTACCAAATGCGTTATGACAACACTTTCCAAAGTGATTCATTGTTAACAAAGAACACGGAATATTTTTTTGATTTGATTCTAATTACCTATGTTTAGACACTAATTACCGACACTTATGCCCCAGCATTCCTTTTTGCTTAACATAGGTTGTTACTCCCTCTGAAAGGTTAGCAGATTAAATGTATGTTATTTTCACTGAAGATAATGTGATCCATTTTCTGGTCGCATTTTGACTTAATCAAACTGAATCAAAAAGTCTCAAATTCAAAATTTTCAAACATTTCAAGATCTCACTTCTGGTCGTTCAAACAAATTTGTTCTCGGAAATCATGTAGGATGTTGATATCATAAGAATTTTCTATTTTGGCCTTATCTTGTTAGAGCTGGATTAAAGAATTTTGAAAACTTTAAAGATTTAGATATGTATTTTCATACAATGATCTGGTTGATTTCAAAGACCGCCAGAAAGAAATTTTTTTTCCTTTGAACTTTAATATCCAACAATCTCAAAGTGTGAATTACTTGCAAACTATTTATGCATTCCTAAATTTCTCCATCCGTGGCGACTTGTTGCCTTCTTCCTGCATACATCTTCAGATCGATCACCTGCTACGCTGTTACCTTTAGACCAACTTTCTGATTTATTTTCTGGTTTTGTAACCCAGATTCTGATTTATAACTCTGCATGGACCATTGATACCGCGTACTGGAAACAACATTAGTACATCAAAACCATGCTTGGAGACCTGGAACAGCCATGAACCGAACCTGTCTGAGCCACAAAAGGCTGACTATACAAAATTCGGCATTCGATTTATTTTGTAGGACTAGGATCGGAGAATGAGCGCGCCAAAGTGCCAAGTTTGGGTTCTTTGGATTTTCAGATACCTATCGGGAACTATCAGATCGGGCTTCACATTTGGTACCATTATTCTTCCAACGTCCAGAATCCAGTTTGTTTCCATAGACGTACGTTTGGGGTAAATGAAATGGTAGGGTTTTAGAAAATATCAAAACTCATTGCTTTGGTGATCCTATGTACAGCGACTCCCAAAATAATTTCCTGTTTGAAATTTCGTCGCTAGAGAGTTTTGAAATCTATACATTAAATTCGATAGAGAGACAATCGAAGGATATAATAAGATGAGATTTTAGTTGCACGGTTAGGATGAACAAATTCGGCTTTTTTTTGTTTTCTCTACCCCAGCACTCACCGTCAATCTAGATCAGAATGTTCATTTGTTTTTTGTTCATTCGGCTGACTAAAAAAAGATTCAAGGTATTCAAGTTTAAAATTTCTTGTTAGATTCAATTAGAAACCTTTTGCTTTCTTTTTGTTTCTCTAGTAAGTGTCATTGGATTAACTTATTTTCTGTATTTATTTCTCTTTTTCTTCTTCAAGAATAAGAATTTTTCGAAAAATAATAATAATAATAATAGATGATAGAATTTCAATTTTTTTGCTCTTTCTTTTATAAGTTGATCTTTCAGTGCTTAGTAAACTAAGCAATCTCGATTTTATTACGACCAAATTCAGAAAAAACTCATAAAAATATTTTTAATGAGGATGTCATATGTCAACTGTCACTTAATTTCACATCATCCATCATTAAATTGTCAGTAGAAATGTAGTTTAAAAACTTGCATAAAAAGCTAAAAACAAACTCACCGCATGATATCCTTCATTAAAATGTAGCGTAAATTATCAGTTGCATTTAGAAAAAACCTTGTCCACCATGTCTTCTATGACCTTGAACGATGATCAAGAACATATCCCAGACTTCGAAATTGCACGCAAAAAATTTCTTTTAACACTTCCTGAATACCGCCAGGACGACAACGCGAAATCCCAATTGCTAGAAATAATACGGACACAAAATATGGCACCTTGGTATGAATCTATTTGTGAAGAACTCGACTGGACGCGTGACGACGATTTGCTTGCAGAAATGAAAAGTAATAATAAAGAAATGTTACATGTATTAGATGAAGATATAGAGGCAGCACAAAAGGTTTCAAGTACAATAGAAGTTAAGGAAGCTATTCTTAAAAAGGCGAATTATTTAATAAAAATTGGGGATAAAGAACACGCTGTTTCGGTCATGGGACAAGCGTTTGATCTCACCATGGCTTTGGGTTATAAAGTAGATAACATTTTTACTTGTATTCGTATAGGATTTTTCTTCATGGATCACGATTTAATTATGAGAAATCTAGATAGAGCGGAAGAAATGATCGAAATGGGTGCTGATTACGATAAAAGGAATCGTTTTCAAATTTACAAAGGCTTTTACAATTTAGCGATAAGAGATTTTAAAAGTGCAACAAATAATTTTCTCGGTGTCGTCAGTACATTCACTTGTACAGAATTAATGGATTATACAACATTTATTCGCTACACAGTGTACGCGGCTATATTTACTTTGCCCAGACGCGAACTAGAAGAAAAAGTTATTAAAGCTCCGGATGTTCTGGAAGTTTTATATCGAGCTCCAGATGTGAAACAATATTTATTTTCGTTGTACCAATGCGAATACGCGAAATTTTTCAAGAGCTTGGCCGATGTCGAGGAAGTCTTCCGAAAAGACTATATCCTGAATCCGCATTATCGATTTTACGTGCGGGAAATGAGAATTTTGGCCTACTCTCAGTTATTGGCTTCGTACAAATCTTTAACTCTCTCTTACATGGCTGAGCAATTTGAAGTAACTCCGGAATTTATTGAAAATGAACTTAGCAGATTCATAGCTGATGGGAAAATATTTGGAAAAATTGATAAGGCGAAAGGTATTATTATTGTGAATAAGGATGCCATGGCAAAAAGTGAGTTGTTCAAGGATGTTGTTAGACAAGGAGATTTATTATTGAATCGTATACAGAACTTATCTAGATTTTTAGATAATAAATTATAATTAATGAGAAATTACACGTTTAAGCACAGATTTATTTATATATTTACTTGTGTGCTCACACTTTTAAAGCGAAAACGCTATTTGTTATCAAAATCACGAATTTCTCAAATGAGATTTATAAATGCCACTCACGATGTTATAATTTGATACAACAAACAAACAAAATTAAGTTAGCGTAGACAGTGTGCAGAAAAACAAAAGATATTTCAGTAGAAAAGCTAAAAAAATATCAAATGAAGTGAAGCATTCAAACACGTTACCCCTATAATCCCTGAGCGAATCTCCTAGAGACCAAAATTCATTCTAAGTCGTTTATTCTTGACGGTCTAAAACGAATTCAATTGTGAGCGACTGTAAATTAAATGTACAGTAGAACCTCGACTATCCAGAATTCTGCTTTATCAGAAATAAACAAATTTAACTTTGCTTTATCAACCAAAGAAAAGTACGTGCTCATCTTTGTATTTCTATAGTTATTAAATTATTAACGTTGTACTAAGCGAAAAATCGATTAACCAAAATGGCTTCGGTTCGCACCATTTCGGATAATCGCGCTTCTACTGTAGAAGTTCAACCCTGACACAACTAAGACCGTCCAGACTTCTGTTGCAGGATCATTGATTATATGCTTAAGACTTCATTGGACCTTTGGCGTGACGTTCTCAACATTTTCTTAATATACAGGATGTCCCACTTATGATAAATTCTTCAGAAACTGTTATTTATAAAGGTAAGACAAAACCAGAAAAAAACTATCATTGTGTTCCATGTACAGGCGTCGTAGGTATGCGATGTACAAGAGTGGTCTCCAAAAAATTGGGCTGTTCTCAGCGAGATGTAAATCGTGAGCATTATTGGTTTCTTTTATAACTAGGGCGCTTAACTAGCAGTGTCGCTGCTAATAACTGCAAAATGAATTGCAGTCAACTTCGATAACTCGAACCACGATAAGACGATAGCTTTAATTTCTCGAAGTGGTGGCAGATTACAGAGAAAAACTCCATATACGGAGCAATATTTACAATAAAATTTGTTAAGTCGAGTTTTTTCCCGTTTCGTTCAAGTTCGAGTTAACGATTATATTGCAATCAAGTCCGACTGTAGGTGGATTATAGAAATAAATGAAAGCGTGACGGGTCAGGTATAACTGAAAATTCAATTTTCGATCACTAGGGCTAGTTTAGTAAAAGGTGGAACTCAAACTTGGGCCACTGCAGACGGCCTAGCAGAGAACAAAATCCAACTGCAGGCTACAGTCTGTCCGGCTGATGGCCAAAGTTCGATTATGGCCTACAGCAAAGAAAAGCCGATAATGTCCTGATTTTGAGTCAAAACGGGTGATCTTTTGCAGAGTAAAATCTGATTTTAAAACACTGAAGGTGATCTGGCGAACGACAAAGATCAGACGTAGGTCACCGCAGGCGGTCTGGTCAAAGACAAAGCCCGGTCTAATGGTAAAGCATGCTTTTGGGCCCTTGCAGGTGCTCGGGTGAAAGAAGTTCGATTTTGGGCGTTCGCAGGTGGTCTGTTGCAAGGTAAAGCCGATAGTGAATCACTGCAGGTGGTTAGGTGGAGCCAAAGTAGATGACCTGTTACGGGATAAAACCCGGTCTTGCAGGTGCAGCTGTAGAGCAAAGGCCGATCACAAGTGGCCAGGTGGAGGACACAGCCTGATTTTAGTACACTGGTGAAGCACAAAACTTGATGGTGGACCAAACTTTGGGGCAGTAGTCTACACATAATATGAATATTTTATGTACTATGGGCAGAGATCAAGATCGTGGCATTAATTTCTTTTATAACTGGGACACATTGAAAAATTTTGTGCCCGGGCGGCCAAGCTATTCGCGACGCCGCTGGTTCTATCAACTAATTTTATTTTCTGTTACACAAAGAGATGATTTGGTGGGTAGTGCTGGCATCGTGTAGGTACAGTTGGATATTGAAACAACACCGAATGGTGGATACGTTTCGAGTGAATCATTTCAGTGACTATGGTGGAATTTATTGTGGTGATGTACTGACTAGCGACTCCAGAGATGTCAGCGGCGTAGCTAACCAAAGTGTACAGCAGGACTGGTGTTTTCGCTAATGGAATACTCGAGCATGATGAGGTATCCCCGACATAAACGATACGTATTAAAACGATAATATGTAGGCTTTGCGGTAGATGTCCGTGGTGCGACAGTTACAACGGAAGGACTTGCTGCACCCGGGTGCCTACGCTCCTAAAATCTAAAGTAACTGCATAGCCTAAGAACCAACTAGAAAGAGATTTAAAATTAATTTAATGAACTCTTTATCCTGATGGACAAAAAACAACAGTTTGTCTGATTTCTGTCCCATGCGTAGTTTTCGAGTAAAGTATGAAAACAAAGCGCTTTAAAAAAAAGTCTGATTTTGCCTGTTTATGATTTCCATCAGATACTACGTTGTTGTTCATGATGATAGAGCTTAGGATTTTAATTCAATCCTGCACGCCATTCAGTTGGGCGCCAGCTACAGTGCTCTTCTTTTTTGGCTAATAAAGTATAAGAAAAACTATAACGTATCAGAGATTTTGAAATCGATACTACAGTATATATGGCTGCCATCTTCGCCCTATTCAATTTTATGATTTACACCTCGACTCAAGTGAACAAGTCAAAATTTTCTGAATTTCAAGAATGTTAGTTTTTTTTAGATTTTTGTCTTATTTCCTTCGTCTGTATATTTTAAATGCATTTATTTACTGATTCTTTTATTAGTACCTTAATTCAATAAGTCATACCACATTTGTTATTTACGTACAAAACAATTGCTTACGTTGTTAGTATTAGCAGGATGAAAAAAGTGAAAAGGAAGGAAAGAGAAAGAATTAAGACTCATAACAAGGAAAACCATGAAAGAAGACACTGCTGTAAGGAAACAAAAGGGAAATAAAAAAATAATCTTGAAAATCCAAGACATTGAATCAAGAAGAAGAAGCTCAGTAAACAATGTTACTTCACTGTATGTAACAATCTGAAAACCCTTCTCTAAGTAAAGACATCTTTCAATTTAGCAAATGATTTTTAATTAAAAAAATCTTCATCATTCAAGAAACGTCTTTCAACTGTCAAGTTTGATTGTGCACATCGAGTCTTGATTTCGCAAGCGAACTAGTTAATTGAGTTCTATTTAAATTTATATTGATAACGGGACCGTTTTTTTGCCGTTTCTTTAAAATAGAAGTAGCTAAATTTCTTAATTATCTGCCACATTGAATTAATTTTGCAATGAGGTTTAAATTGATTTGAGAGATATTACTAAGGACTCTCATTCACCCATATGTGTAGGAATGACAACCTGTTGATATTATCGATATCCGACATGAAATTAAAATTCCTTACCTGTCGTCCACGTAAAGAACACAACCACCATCCTTCTATATTTGCAGTGTTTTGTTCCAATACAACCAGAACATCCCCTTTACGAAATGCTAGCTCATCTGGTGATTCCGCGATGTTGTCGTATAGGGCTCTTGCTAGGCAATTCTGAAAACAAATTTACTTAATTAGTATTTGCTTTTCTCGCCATGTAAATGTGCTAAAATTCTAATTTTATCGTTTTAATTTCCTTTGATAGTCGACAAAAATGTAAAATCCGTGTAAGTCACTTTTATATGCACCCATAAAACCCTGCAGATAATACCGTAAAATAGCAGTATATAACTGCAATGTACAAGAAACAGGGTACTTTTAAAAGCCTATAAAACAAACGGCGCGGCGTTTTAAAAACTGCGTGTTGTCACATAAATAGGATCCATGAATAAAACAGTTGTACATAGTAATTTTATTACAAAGCAATACACAAGAAGAACTAAAAGTTAAGTTGTTTTGTTTTTAGTTTTCATTTTTTTTAAATTGTTTGTTTCATTGGTCACATCTTTTTTAAAGAGGTAGTTCTTAGAAAAGTATAATTTATTTTAAAAAAGTTTAAAAAAGCTCTTAAGAATAGTTCTAGCACGATGCTGCTCCTACAATTATTGAAGTACGGGAACTTGTTGCACTTAATTATGCAAATAAAACTTCTCAAAAGATAATAATTATCTGGTTTGCATAATGATACATAACACATGTTAGCTTCTATGCAATAAAATATTTGTATTTTTATCGGATAATTAATATCTAAAAATCTTACTGTAGAATGAGAATCATCTTCAATTCTATGGACTATACAGTGTGTCCCAATTTCGATGCTTACTATTGGGATCTCGGAAATTGTAAGAGATACGAAGTCGGTTAAATTAGAAAAGTTTTTGGCTATTTTGGAGATCAGTTTACTTATGCTTTTGATTTTTCAAAAAAGTTCATGGCTTACTAGATATTTGCTATTTTATTTTTTTTTTAAGTGAAATATCTCAGGAACGAGCAAAGATAGAAAAGAACAGCAAAGAGAGTGTTTTAGAGAATTTACTCCGAAACACAAAAAAATTATTTTCTCAATTGTCTTTTGTTTTATTTCGGCGGTGAAACGTAAATCCAAATTTTTTCTAATGGAACACCTACTTGATTTCCATATTACTGAACTGCACGCCTTGCTTTTCAGTGATACATGGTTTGATATAGCTATTCTTTTGTTTTATCGAATGATGAAGTGAAAATCATTTTTCATCGTAGTGTGCCATGACATCTAAGTCGTGGAGTTTTATCAAAGAAATTCATTCGTTATGCAAAAATTGCTAAAACAAAATAAATACGCTTTTATGGGGCATTAGATGCTTAGTTGATGCTATCTGTGAATGTCAGTAAATTATCTTAAACGCGTCTTTTGTTTTGTTGGCAATAACCAACGATTTTCATATGTTTAAAGCCATGGCACACTAAGTGGGAAATGCATTTTATTTAAAAAAAAAAAGATAATTTCGTTTTTAGCAAATATCTAGTAAGCCGTGATCTCCAAAATAGCCAAAACTTTTCTAATTTAACCGACTTCGTATCTCTTACCATTTCCGAGATCCCAATAGTGAGCATCGAAATTGGGACACACTGTATACTTCAATCATGTTATCCTTTTCTATAGATGAGATTAACATAAATTTTCTGTATCTCAATTACCACATTTTCTCATGTAATGGCAGATCAACACCATGGAGACCTAAAACCTCACTGTGGGTAATTTGTCTTACTTTTATTTCCTTTTTGTATATGAACTACTCAGTCAAAACATATCTTTGACAGACTCATAAGTCATTTCCTGTCCAGCAGATTGGTTGTGATCCTACTCCTGGTCTGCACATCGTCGTCTGTTGTCACTAAGTATTAAAACGTCTAGTTGTCTAGCTTTTTATACTACAGACTGCGGAAATTTCATCCTGTTCGCGCATCTGTCTTGCAAGACAAAAGAAATTGCAACTTCCATTCTAATTTTATTTCGAAAGACTCAGAAAGTAGAACAAAAGCAAGAAAGATGAGTGTACCACCCTATATATTTTACTCGTTTTTGGGTTTCCATTTTCTTTGTCAACTTAATGGTTTGCCGTTCGGTTCTTGAAGAGAACAATTAAAAATTTTTAGACCAAAAAGAAAAAAAAAGTTAGATGAATTTTGCTCGCGACATCAATTTAATGAATACCAAGCTGAAGGTGTTTTTAGAATACTGTAAGTCATTAGTAAATTAGGTTGGCCAATTCTGGTGCAATTTCGTTTTGGCACAGCCTTAAATGATATCAATCTTGAAACTTAAAGTAGTCAAGTTTCTTCGCAAGATATTAAAGACCACCAAAATCCAATTTCAATATACAAATATTCTTCAATGTTATCGTGTTAATAGCTTAGAGCTTGATCTAGCATTAAATAGAATGCCTTTTAGATATAATTGGCGTGAATCTTAGCAAATAGTGGATTTTCTTGCTCGAATTCAACTCTCAGACCTTAATAAAGCCAGTAATTGCCATTTTATCCAGAAAAGAAGAAAAATAGATTAATTTACATATCTACATTAATTTTCAATCTTGGTTTGAAGATGATTAAATAAATAAATGATTACTAACAAAAAAGACCCTTTATTTTATGCATTTCAAGATTTTCTGCTATTTATAATTCACTATAAAGTCTGTTAGATCTTAATTTAGGGCAGTTACAAACAAAGAAACATGCTAATGTATAAACTTCAAATACAGATAAATCACAAAAAAGATAAAAATTCTGTTTTACTTTTTATTTTGGATGCTCTAGTTAAATAACAAAATGAATAACTGCTAGAATCGACCTCTTTTATTTCCATTATCTTCTTATTGCATGTTTTTTTGTTTCCAGGTTTATTTTTCATTTAAAACAACAAAACGAGAGAATGAAACCAAATTAATAATTCAAACAAAACTGCTACCACCATTTTTCAAAAGTACACTGAACTTTCAGAGAGACTTCCTGTAGGGCTTTTAAATTATAATAAAGAAAACAAATGTGTTTGTACAGCTTACGTAATATAATTTTAAGATAACAGAACTTTAACTGCTTATATATAAAACGTAATGCTACCCTAGGGAGCGATTCAGCGTTCCAAATACTCCACTTATCAGTAACCATATCGTTGGATATATAACTTGTCTGCGTTTTTACTGCTCTCCTTACTCTTAAATTGATATCTTTCATTTAATCAAAATTCCAAGTGCGTTTACATTTATATAATCCCATTATGAAATATAAAATTACTTACAATTATAATGCCGTTCACACCCTTTCCATACAGTCACGATATTTAATAGGATATAAGCGAATCCGCATAAACCCTTCCTGGTGTGTCAGTGACTTGAATAATCCAATAATATCTTACTCTCGACGATTATGATTAAGTAAATTCGTCCAATTCGTTTGAACGTGTTCAATTAAGGCCATTACCATCAGTATTTCGCTTGTTTGACGGGGGAGATGAGGGTGATCTATCAGTACGAAACAAAAGGCATGATGATGAAGATAGGGGTTGTAAAGCACTTCTCGATTGGATTGATTCGTTCTGTACGAAGTATTCACGTTAATTACGATTTATTGTCGGCGTAACGGTTGTAAATTGATTCTTTGATTTTGTTCAGAGATAAGTTTCAAGTGGGTTTTCTTGTATATTTACTGCAGCTTGCACGCTCGTAAGAAAAATGTGAAGAAGTCGAAATCAATAAAATCTCCAGATAGTTAATTTGACCACAGACTTCCTTGTTTGGAATGTTGTAGAACTTCTAATGGCATTCTTATATGAGAAAGAAGAGAAAAATAACCTCAAATATGTATGTTATACAGTTTTTTTCGGTTACAGATCGCTTTCGTTTTCAAACTATCAAATATCAAAGCACGATAGTTTGCATTCGTAATAATTAATTGAGTAGCTATAATAATGTTTACACCTAGAAAGTTATATAAGAGTGTAACAATTATTGTAGCTTCTTTTTTTTGTGACATAAAGCAAAATTTTGCTAAAATGCTACCAATTTATGAGCACATAAATACAGTGGTTGTTTGGTTTTTATCTTACATGTGGGATCTTAAAAAAAACTTTTTATTTCAACGACTAACTCCCAGAATTATGGTCACGAGTAGTTTATGATTCCAAAGAAATTTTAAATTTCCGAATTTCTAGTCGAAGTTCTGAAAATTAACTTCGTACTGCTTCAGATACTCACCTTCTAAAATTTCAACAAAATGGTGAGATAACTACTGCACGCTTTTTCTCAGATTCGGATAGATTCGGTAGGAAACCTGTCTAGAGAAGCTTTGAATTATTCTTCCTTCCATTAATTAATATGAAATGTAATAGCTACCGTGAAGCGTTGTAAATTCTAGAACTTATAAATCAGTGGCCAGTTCGTAGAGCTCGTTGGACATTTTTTCCTTCATTAGAAACACCTTCCTAGAGCTTTATATGAGGTGATATTTGAAGCTTATTTACACAGACTTTTCTAAAACAAACTTAACAATACTCCAGAAAAGTGTTGATAGAACACGAAAAGTCAAAAAGTTCTATCGGTCCAAAAAGTCCAAACCATCTCATTGATATCGAAAATATGATAGGCCTGAAAAAGCCCAAGAAGCAGTCCTCTAGAAGTTTGTACAAGGTGATATCTCAAGGTATTTCTACAATAAACTTGACAAAACCCAAAAAAGGCCGGTCGCAACTTTGGTAAAATCCGAATAACTAGTCAAATCGACTAAAACACGATTGGTCCAAAAAAATTCTGTCGACCCACAAAGACCAACCATTTCGAAAATTACTCATTGTCCAAAAAGTTCAGACAACCACATTGGCACTAAAAACATGATTCAATCAACTAAAAACTCTCAAAAGCAGCATTTTTTTATTTTTTCCATCTTGTAGAGCGTCTTAAGACATTTTTGACTTCACAAGAAGCATCTCCGTAGATATGTACAAGGTGATATCTTAAAAGTCTGCATTATCAGCTTCTTCTAGTAAAATCCAAATTGTCAAAAATTCAAAAAGAGCCTTATCGTCGAAAAAACTCAAACAGCCTTATTTGCCCTAAAACTAGAACTTACCTCAGAACTTCAATTAACTCAGAAATATTAAAAGCAGCATTTCTCTATCTTTTGCGTGTTGTAAAGCACCTTGGGCAAAAAGAGCATCTCCCTTGAGATTTGTACAACGTGATACCTTAAAGTCTACATTATCAGATTATTTTAAAACAAAACTGACGTGATCACAGTTTTGGTAGAATTCGAAAAGTTAAATCGACCAAAAAACACGACTGGTCCAAAAAGTTTTCTTTAGTTAGAAAATTTTAAATAAGCTTCATTGCCTTGAAAGGCACTAAAAGCATGATCGGCTTGAAAATCTTATTTAACTCAAAAATTCCAAATTAATAATAAATTAAAGTTGGTCTGAGCACTTGCATTTGATATTAAAGCTTCTTGAAGAGACAGCAACTGTTAACAAGAAAAACTGGTAATTCGAAAAACATAAGCAAACTTTGAAAAACAGGTATAGAACTGACTTAACAGTTCGTGCAGTCTTCTACATTTTTTGCACTCGATTTAACTTGTCAATGAGGCTGTCCTAGGAGTAAACTTCACTTCAGCGGAAAAAAATGTAAGTTTTGTGAGTGTTGGCATAATGGCAGTCAATTCGCATGCGGTTTACTGATCAAGGAGAGTAGAGAAGCGATGAATTCGCGTGGACGTTTATCGGTACAGCGGCACATAGATGTTCACCAAATGATTGCAGTAAAAGGTAATAAACTTGTCAAAACAGTCAGACAACGAATGCATGGAAATAACTGTTCTAGCATTTGGTTTCACCGCCAAGAAAAACTCACAGAAGTATGTTAACGAGAACAATACCTCCAGGTCGTTTCTACTTCTTAGCAAGTTTCGATAAATTCGTATTTTCATGCTTTTGACGACGACGACGATCAATGTTGTATTTCAGCCATTCCGGCAAGAGACCCTTTAAATTCTCTTTGGGCCTATTCGACCGGAGTGGTGGACGTATACACATTCAATGAAGGAGATTGATGGATTTTTGAGATTTGAAACTGACGAAAGTTGGGTGCTTGGTCCAAGCATTTAGGAGAAAATAAAAGAAAGTCTTGGTGGAGTTTTGATTTTTGTACTATATGGTATTTTGGGTCGCTGAACACGAATCAGAGGTTTGCCAATAAGAAATACTGTAAAAAACGGACTTTTTTCGGTTTTTTCAAAATAACTCCGAGACTATGCATTTTACGTGAAAGTCGATCCTATATGGAACTAAAGAGGATAAAATTTCCTACATTTTATGTATTTGAGGTTTTTTCTCCGATTAATAGTTTATCCGTTAAAGCGCCGCGAAGATGGGCGTCAAGAGCCAAAACTCCCAATAACGGGAATTACGGCACTGTACGTAGATTTAACATTAAAACTATCTATTTTACTATTTATTTCCCGAGAAAGTTTTTGTTGGCAAACCTCTGATTCGTGATCAGCGACCCGAAATACCATACAGTACCAAAGATCAAAAGTCCACCAAAACTTTCTTTTATTTACCCTTTTTGAGTATTTAATGACTGGACTAGCTGGCGCCCTATGGACATGGTGAGGAATGCTGCGTAGCAATGAATGGTGTACATCTTGTTGTGGTGATTCTTGTCGACAGTAGTCAAGTGTTGACTGAGATGCTATTAGTCAGCTGAGCTGACGGTGAATATTTTGGTTAGATATATATATATATATAGGCTGGCTTTCGCGGACAATGATGACGGCGAAGGAAGCTCTTGTAATATTGTAAAAAATTGCGGAATTGTGGTTGGTGGATACAGGTGGCTTTTCCTTTCTCCCTCTTCAGGGCTCACCTCAAAGACAAAGCGACTGGAACACAGAGAGAGAACTACTGTCGACGTCTGCATCCACCGGACGCCATGTGTGACTGCCATTCTTTTGATACAGGCTCGCAAAGCACCACTCTTACGGTTAGTCTTAAAAATATCCAGAACTTCAACCGTTTTTGTTTTTGTCTCGACAAATGAACCTTAAATTACTTAAGCTTTTAAATCGCTGATTTTGAGCAACTGTTTAAGTTCATTTCTTATTTAGGCGACTAGAGGGATGACTTGTTTAGGCTAAATTTATCCATAGTACAAAGTTGATGCACATACCTGCTTGCTGTTAAGATTTCTCAAAGATTTAACATTAAGAATGAAACAGCCTTTAACTGTTTGATGTATCAAACACGATCCACAGGAAATGCCACTTCAAATCTGGTTTTCAAATAACAAATTCGTTTTTGCATAATTTAAATTAATAGCGTGAAGTTCCTTAATTTATTAACAGATGGCTTCTTAGAAGAGTGATTGCTTTAGATCTAATTTAACATTTTGCAACGCAATATATCCTGCATGTAGATATCAATCGAAAATTAATTTTTTATTCAACTACTGATTTCACAATGATTATTATAAATAGTAAAAAAAATTAATTTGCCTCACCCTGTATGTGGTGTTGGCATCAATATTTCTTCTAAAGAAATTAATATTGCGCTGAAATTCTAATCAAGATTAAATTGGTGTATAAACGTAGTAATTGACTGGCTATAGTCCAGTTGAATATTGTTTTATTTTAAAACAAATGCGTCATCGTTTTAAATTACATTCAAGGCTAGAAAAAGGTCGTCACGATTCTTATACATCGATCGTTGTTATCACAAACATTAAACCGCAAAACCGCAAACTACCTTAAAAAGTATGTCGAAGAGATTTCGCTAAGCATCCCAGCCATCTATTATACATTATCTGCTTAGTGTATTTTTATAATAGCAGCAACGGATGTCTCTATGCAGACGGTTGTGCTACTTATTGATGACAGCTTTCGAAAAAAATTTAAAAACTGTAACAACGATGAAATAGGTTTCACTGCTTTGAGCAAAACAAAAGAAAAATTAAAAAACATGTCATAATAGGAAAACCCTTGGGGTTTTAATCCCTCTTTTCTATGAAGACTTTAAATATGCTCAAAGCAAAGCCAATATTTAAATTTTACATCACGATAGGGCACGCTTATTTAGTCCGGAAAGCAAACAAGGGTGTTGAGCTAGGATTTGAGGGGAAAACCGCCCGAGCTAAAGTCTTCTATTACAGTAATTTCAGAAATTGGATGGATTAGTGCTTAAAAGCCATTAGTTTCTGTAGCTGTACGTTGAGGCTTACACAATGTTTATTAATGATAGCGTTGGTGATAATAATAATAATAATTAAGACGATACGTGCGCTTTGTTAATTGAAGTTATATACAGGAGGGAGAAAATCTGCAAAATTAAATTTTATAAGGTCAAATATGGAAATGTCCTTGCAATTCTACTTTAGTATGTTCTGTAATTCTTTAATAATAATAATCTTATTTAATTGTCTGTATTACAAAAGATTAAATTTTCATTGTCAACTAAATCATCTATTGACTTACAAACGATACCTTTGTAACTTGGATGTCATCTCCTTAATTATTTAGCTTGAAATAGATAGGTCTTTTGGGAAGTCTTACTTGAATTCACAATAAAAATTGCGTAATGCACAAAATCTCGCCTTTTGTTGTTTCATTGATACTTCTTTATATGCTCGAAGCTATCCAATCGACGAGATTACAAAACTTTAGATAGTTTACGAGCTGCCCTCAATAAATTACCATCACTTGTTGTGCATAAACAGAGAAATTTTATTCCTTTAAGAAAATGCAGAAACACAATTGTTTCTCCTTTAATAGTGTAAATTCTTGAAGTTACTAACTTAATCTAACTTCTGAAAACTCATGGTTGTCCTGTCCTAATTTCTTAAAATTTACTCCCATCGACTAATTAGTCTTTTAATTAATTCTTAATTGTCTTACAGGCTAATTTATAAGTTATCATCCAAATTATAAAAAAAAATGTAAAATGTAACGGATTTCCTTTATTATTTTTTGGTATTCTTCTTTTTGCCTCGTTCGATGTAACATTTACAAACTTTAAGAGCGTTCTAAAAATGATCCCATTCAAAAAAAATACCACTGACATTTAAATAATAATGATTCACTTTACAAAGGTGACAATAAAATTTAAAAACTAATGGCGCCTCTGCAGCATATTAATTTGCAAATGTATGGTACCACAAGGGGTTAAAGGTAATTAAGGACGTCATAATGCGAGGGTTGCCCAAATTAATATGGCTGCATTTAGAAAGCTGTTCACAACGCTTTGAATTTTTAAATGTGTGACAACGTGTCAGTTACAGATAATGAACGATTACTGTAAATTTTTTATTTTTATGTTAACTATTTAAATCTAAAATGCAGATGGATTTTACACTTGTAACCGACGTGTAAAAATTCATAATTCACTAGGCGTGTTACTTTAAATTCTGTAGATTCAATAGTGGCGAAAAGCTTTTGATAATGGGAAGTAACCCCGCAACGCTTTGCACTCTTAATTTAATTTTTCTATAGAAAATTGATATTTACAATTATGACAAAATCATTTCAAGTTTAATGTATGAAGTAACAATTAAATAATAATAGTAATAATAATAACCACATAGATAGATAAAAAACATTAATAAGAATTTAAAGAAAAAGAACAGTAATTTTTATTTTTAATTTCTTAATATAATGCAATTTTGATTCTAAAAATAATTTCACCACCGCTAACCAGAACTAATAAGATACAAGAACAACCCAAGTATTTCCGTTTATGTTAAGCAATGTGACAATACCACAAACTGGTGGTATATAAAACCACATACCACATTCTGCGATCAATTAAAAAGTAAATAAATTAATGAATGAACTTAACATGTTTAAATACACGGAAAAAATATTAAATAATTATTGTAATTGAAAATAATCTTTGTCAGTACTACATGAACCTAAATAAACGACTTGTTTTGACTCTCACCTCAATTTCTTATCTCCCGTGGGTAGGTATTAAATATTGACGTTGCACATTTTATCTCGACAGATAAAAATGATTATTAAATCACCTAACACATTGGCCATTGAAACACAAAAAAATAAAAAAACCACAAATGACTTATCACAGTTATCTTTTGAAGATATTCCTTCCCAGAAGTATTATATTTGACCAAACCTATTTTTAAATACAATGAGCAATTTAAGATTTTTTTAAGTTTCACCAAAATAAACAACTTAACCCTGACGCCGTTAATATCCTGTATTTTATGACATGCAGTGATGAATCAGACGCGTATGTGGTGATGTCATATTGAAAAACAAGGGGGGAACACGTTTTATGATGGGGTGAAGTGTTAATTAGAGTTGGCTTGAGGGGAATGATTTTAATGTATGTAGGATACACTCATGGTAGAGTTGGCATCAATTCATTCGAATTGATTTTCAATTTTTAGCGAGATAAATTGAAATTTTATTTGAACATGAAGAGCTATGAAATGGAGCAAGAAGGATCTATGAATTTTTGTTTTGAATTATTATAGTATTTAATTTTAATTTTCTTTTAATTGGAAATAAAAGATTAGAAACAGTTCCAGACATATTTAAATTATTAACAAATTGTAAATTATAGAAAACACAATACAGGAAAGAATTTCATGTTAAAAGTCCTCCTCTGCTCACAAATATATAATTAGAAACTTACCTTTCCTCTACATTATTGCTTAACTTATGCAATTTATGTTAGGTTAACTATTAACTGTGGTAATTACGAACACAAAATAAAAAATTAGATTAAATATTAAAAAATTTATAATTTCGAAAAAGTAGAGTTCGCTACAAATCCACAATTTTCATGATGGTACTTAGAAAGTTAATCGTCGGTAGAAATCCTTGATATTAAAAACAAACAAAAAACAAAATTGAAACAATAGAAGCGTTTTAATAATGTACATAAATAATAATTCTTTCCTTTTATGGTTTATTATTGAATATTTCTCCAAAAGGTAAATTAGAAAGAAAACCTACGTAATCATACTTTAGTACTCTTTGTCTTGCAAAAAGTGTTCTAATGAATTCCAAATATTATAAATAATAAGAACTAAAGAAAAAGTCATGATTGCATAAGTCCTTGATTAGTAATGTTTATAAAAGAATACAATAAAAGAGAAGGTTGGACTGTATCCCCCACATTTTGTTTGCAAAACAAAAGAAAAATTACAAAAGTTGACAATAGTTTGCCGATCAAACGAACTATTGAAGATACCGTGCTTATTGTGTAAAGAAGAGTCATATACACGGTGTTCAAAGATTGTTTACGAAAATTTTGTTTTGTCTTAATGAAACGTCCAAAACTCATGATATATTTGTTTTCTCAATTGTCATTATTGAGTATCAATAGAATTTCGGTCAAATAGATCTTTGAATAGAGTTTCTATTATTAATATAATTACAAAAGGAAACTTCCCTCTCTATAGAATAAAACATTCTGGTTGAAGATGTGGTATCAAATAACACTGTGATCAAAAGGATTGAAAGATTTTGCTGATAAAATCCCACAAAGGGCCATACAATGTATTTGGACCATGAAAAAATGAGTTACTACATCTTGCATATTTTCAGTATAAGTTTTTGCACTGACCATATTCAGCAAGTGAATCGGCCAAAATAGTAATTCTACAGCAAAAGTAATCTAGAAGTGTCTCATTCAATTATGGATTTTTTTCAAATTAAAAGGCAATTATCAAAATGATCAAAACATCTACTAATATGAGAAATAAAGTTGAAAGACAAAAATCTAAATGACTAGCAGAAATAAAATTAAACGCTAAAGCCAACTAAGACAAAACGGCAAAAAATCAAAAAAACTGCGTTGGGAACAAGATGCCAAGTTGACCAAGTATTCCAATCACAGTCGTTGTTGAAGAATTACTCTCTACGTCCGAGATATCGTCGCATTTTAGTTACCAAGTCAAAAGTTAAGTCGGCTAGGTTCAACTATTAGAAGGAACAGTTCGGGAAGTTCTAGTTTCAGATCCGACTTTTTTCTCGCCAGTACGTGCATCAGTTCAGTGAGCAAAGCTTCGATGGTTCTTTGTTGTTTTTAATTGGCTGGCACCTTTCAGTTATTTATTCTTTCGTTTAGAAAATTTTCAATGTACTCTTTTATTAATTTTATTTATTGCTATTCTATTTCTACTCGTTGATATTATTTTTCTTTTTCTATATTTTTTGTCCCTTTATTTCTATTTGCAAGATTTAGTTGGGGTTTGCTTTATTGATGATAAAAAGAAACAGTCGTTTTAGACAAATAAAGGTTTAGGTTGAGAAAACGATTTGGCGTAGATTCGATTATTTAAGTGAGCTACTACTGGAGCTGCTAAGTTGGATAAGAGGACTAGAACACTAGCGACTGGTGAGTGACGAGTTTGTTGATCCGAGCTTATACATCTAGGATTGCAGTGTGTTGGGGGCAAATTCTCGGATCAGCCAATGAAACTCCGTCAGCAACAGGCCTGGTATCATTTCCTTAAATTCATATTAAGAGCGTTCAGAATCAGTTTTGCATCATTAATCAAAGCGACTGCCTCATGGTGCGCAGTCAGTCATAGGGACCTAAATATCATTTCAAGGATTAAATTTCTTTGCTACTGTATTGATCCCAAACGTAGTTCTGGACACTGCAGGTGAAAGAGTTTAATGAATCTCTGCGAGTCTGATGCTACTTCATTCAGCTTTTCTCGACTTTGTTGATCAAGTTGCTTAATTAATCAAAGAGCAAAAAGAAGATTGCGCGGTTAGGTTCAGCTCGTCCACGTCCTTAACAAGTTTAACTGTTTATTTTTGTTTAAATGGTGAATGTGAAGGTGAGCGTTTTCAAATCAAGTCCAAAAATCAATTCAATTAAGTTTAGCAATTCAAAATGAACAATGCGTGACCAAGGCCAAAAAGTTCATAGAGCAGAACAAGATTAAACAGAGTAGAAATGAACCACAACCAAACCAACCAAAATGGTTTTCTCTGGTGACAGTCAGCTAGAATGAAACACACTCTGAAACCATGCAGTTTGTTATCGCCCTTCATTGTTGTTCACTTACAAATGCTTTTACTGATAGCCAAATTAATGTTTGAAACAGCTTGGTTTCACTTAATTATAGATTATTCAAAATAATCAAGAACAAAAACAATAAAAATAAAATGTTAGCGTATGTAGTACGTGTGACCTGCGTGAAGTTTTAGCAACCGTGAGTAGCAACCAATTCTCCGATGACTGCCGAATACCATAAACATACAAAACTATACACTGTAACCCAAAATCTACTAAAATGTATGTCTCACAAACGGTCTGTTCCAGTACGCTCAAAGACTACAGTCTGCCCTTCACTATCAAGCTGTAAAAGTTATTTTTCGCAGCCGAAGTTATCAGGGTAAAATTCACCTCCGAAAATAAATGCACAGACGTTGTGTTTAAGGGGCAGTCTGCTCCACTTTCACACTGGACTCAGAAAATGAGATTCTTCCCAAAAGTAAATACACCGGCCTCTCTCCAAAGGGCGATCTGTTCCCCTTTCGCACTAGACTCAAAAAATACAGTGTACTGTCTACTATAAAACGCTAAAAGTTAAGTTCCATGCAACAGAGGTTATCATGATGAGACCTACTTCCAAAATTTTCTGTAAAGGGCGGTTTGTTCCACTATAGAAAGACTCAAAAAATATAACGTACCCTTTGCTATCAAGCTGCAAGATTTAAATTTCTTGCAACAGAATTTTCCTACTGAACCGGACCCAGAACTTGGTTAATAACACACCTACTAGGGCAGATTTTTTCGTTTCCGGATTCGGAACTTTTTTGTACCTACTCGGGGGAATTTTCTTTTCGTATTAAACCGGACCCGGAGCTTTTCAGTTTGATAGTAAAGGGTAAACTCTGTTGAAAAATAGAGTCTATAATTTTGTATCTCTATGGTATTCGGCAGTCATCGGAGAATTGATTGCTACTCGTGATTGCTGGCTTCACGCCAACAGTTCGGCTGGAATGGATCAAAACTTGAGTTTTCTGCTTGTTAAATTAAATTTTAAAAATGATAAGACTTAAAAACTATTTTCTATATTTTTGAGAGGATACTGCACTGTTGTTCTCTCTATAGTAGTCGTACAGCTATTCTTTTTTGTTTTGTAGCATGAAATTGTAAAAATGCAAACCAATAATAACACAGTGAAAGTGTTTATCTGTCCATTAACGAGTTTCGTGTTTTTAGGAAACATATTGATACTAACGTCATTAATCCTTGTTTGCGTGTTTTTATTCTGGTTCGAGTTTCAAGAAGAGTATTTAAATACAAGATAAGCTTTTTGTCAAGAATATCAAAATAGACGATTATCTGAGCTTTCAGTATCATAACCACACGTCATAATCATGTAGGAAGCTCTGGATAATACTGCAAACAATCAATTTCCATTTTTTTTACAAATAATAATTGTGATGACGTCAGTATTGTTCACGTTTTAGCCAGATGTTCAAAAGATAAAAAAACAAACGAAAAACAATCGCTAGAAGATAAATATGGATCGCACTGTATATAGTATTTACATAAATCTCAATAGCGTCTACTATGTATTATGCAAACAATAAAACGGCTACTCGCAAGAAAGCTTATGCACCGTGTCGACCAAAAGATCGTAATACATCTTTGTGTCATAAGATCCCCTTGCTGATGGACAAGTTGAACTGCATGTCAACTGTTTTACGTAGAAGTTATGCGGTCGTAGTTATAGAAGTTGTCACCGCGACAAAACGACTAATGACTTCAAGGAAGAATTCTAAGATGCAATCTTTCAAACTGACTCAAGCATCACATGCTTAGCATTTGCATTCCGTTACTTACCTTTATGTATTTATTTATATGGCTTTGTTATACACGAATGAGTTACATGAATTTATAAATAACAAAAGAATAAAAGAAAAACATATTTCATATTAACCTTTATTGCGGAATTAATTGCAATTGAACGAAAACAAAAAATAAAACTCATTACAAGTACATTATTTGATTACTTGTTATCTAATGCGTGGGAGACTTAATTATAGCAGGTACTTGCTTAATCAAGTATTCAGGTATTCTAAACAAAAACAACTGTCGATTGTCCAATATTTCCGAGAACTATCATTTCACCCTATCTTCTTTTTTATCGCTGTCAAGTTGTATTTTATGATTATAAAAGAAGGTAATTAAAAAAGCGAAATCAATAACGATACGATAAAGAAATTAGAACGCCTAGATAGCGCTTTATTGGAAAACAAAAGATAAAAACTGAAATACTGAGTAGAATTAAATAATTTTAAAATTGCCGAGTATTTCCAAAACAAAAAGGTTGAAACATAACTTGAATTATTCAATTCCAACGGAACACGTTCGTTGTATATAATTCTAAAATACGTCTGTCAATAAATTTTTGTAATTCCAAATCATTTTCCCGTTTAATTTATAGACGCAATTTATTATAAATTGCAGCACTGCATCATTTCGTGATTACCGACCGTAACTACTGATTGGTTGGCTATAGGTCTCCCTCGTTCCCTCATTTTTTACTCTATCCATGGAATATACCGGCTGCGATAATGATATATGGCAAATCGATATGTATACACGGTTTGAAACCTTGGGCTTGGTCATTTCGTTTCCTGAACTTCTTCCTTAATGAAATAATTGATTTGCGTAGGGTTTGCCGTTTCTAAATATAATTTACGTTTGGCCAATTGATCGTTACTAAAATACACTTATTGCGTATAGTTATGAAATGGACTACTCCAATATCATTTGCGATGTTTTATTTCCTCCAAACAAAGAAAAATATGAAACGACACAAAACAATAGAATATTTGAAATATTGAAATTCTCCTTCGTTAATTTTTGCGTAGCAGGATAATTGAATATTTATATTCTCCAAAAATGTTATGAATTCATAAGGCACATAAAGGGCTTTGAAGCTTCAGTTTCATATGAAGTTTCTTGAAATATCTGTAGGATCGTGCACTAACTTCCAATGTTATTTGCATGAATTGATCAAAAGCATGTAAACCAACTTGAATAGTGACGTGTGCAAAGACTGCAAAAAGACAAATATTTTCAATTTCCATCATGAAGAGTGCACACAACCAAGACTGAAAACTAACATCGATACCTAGTTCGAAATTTATTTTTCCATGACAACTTTACTTGGAATGAACTCTTAGCCTTCTTGATCTCTAGCTAATCAAAACAATTACGCTTGGAAAAAATATTTTGGCAAAAGAGCGATTCAAGAGCAAAGAGTTGATCTTATGCCCAAAAACACCAATCGCGACAATTTTGACAAACATCTTATTATATAATACCTTTTGGTATTTTACTGCTAACCCAAAAAATAAATTGACTAGAGATAGCTATTACAGAGTACTTCGCCATAACATCTTCAACGAACTCCGAAGGAGTCGTTACTAAATTTGCGAAGTCTGTCTGTCTATCTGTACTGTAATGATATATTAACTTCAATGTAATGATTTCCACAACATTTAATTATAGTCTTATTTCATGGGCCGAAATTGAATTTTATTTATCAAAATTTTAAATTAATATCAAAAAATGTTTGTTAATTATAGGTTAATGGTTATGACATTAACTTGTTTCAATGATATTTGTCAGCTTCTATTATGAATGTCAAGATATGTTAGTCAAAAAAATTTATAAATTGATAATGATCAACTCATTCAAAGAATTTTTACATTTTTTTTTATCTAACTATACTAACTACACAGTTTTATTATTTTAACTTTCTTCCTTTTTTAGTAGTTAAGATTTTACTTTATTTTTTATTTTATTTCTAATTATACCACCTATAAACTTTAGTAGGTCCTCTTCCTCTTCTTGGGTATCCTTTGTTCACCTTTATAGCACTCAGTCTCGTCTTCTCACAATTTTGCACTTTGTATCTCATCCAATAATTGTTCACCACAGTGAAATTGGGAACGCGCACCAAGTCACTCTACTCATTTGCTTCCTTCCTCATTTTTCCATTTACTGTACTGATTCTTTCTTCATTTCCATTTGGTCTCTCTTTGTCGATGTTTTTTTTTTGTTTTAGTCAATTAATGATAAATAAAAGTCCATTTATTTGGTGTACCTTATTTTATTTTATTTTTTATGTACTTTTCTTGTGATAACATGTCACATTGCACCTAAACCGCAATAAACATAACAGAAACCATAAATATAACAAATCTTAAGAACCATTCACATAAAAATCTTAATAACCATACACATAAACATCTTAATAACCATATAAATAACGAATATTAAAAACCATTTACAAAAATAATCTTAATGGTCCATATACATTTCTTTTTTATTATTACTTCTTTTCATTTTTTAAAAGAAAAGACTTATTTCACAATTCTCTATTTTTTATTTTTTTTATATCTATCAACAACCACACCTAGATACCCCTTTTTTCAATTTTTCTTTTCCACAAACTTCCCTTTTTTCCTTTCCTTTTTTTATTATCTAGCCGCCCACTCTATACAACCTACTTTTCGTTATCTATTCCTAATCACAAAACCTACTGTACATGCACTTAATCATATTATATTCTTTGAATGATTAACCCTTTCTTTTTTTATTTTAAATCATATAGTTTTGAATATCATCACAGTATGTATGTCCCCATTTTTTATCAAATTCTAAAATTTTGACTTCATATTTGGATTCTACATCAAAAACTAAAGACAACGTGGTATCTTCGTTTTTTGATAACTCTTCGGGAACATGGCCAAAATGGCTGCCGAAGTCTGAAAAAAGTAACAAAACGGAGTTCGTTGTGGTTATGCTTTGCATTCTCAGATGTTTAATTCTTGAATCTTTAGATGAAGATAAGTATCTAAATTGTGTTTTCGTTTGTTGTTTGGTAATCACTCAGCAAATTTCTTTTGACGCTACATTTAGCTTTCTGCAATTCACCATGGGTTTCTTGCTTTAGTTTAAGATTTGTTGATTAAGAAAAAATTGCAATGCTATTTAAATTTGAACCCATCCTCGTCGCTAAATGTGATTTTTGGGAAGGAATCTAATTCTTCAAATTAAAATATCTAAACATAACACTAAAACATATATTGTTAATGATGTGAATAATAAAACATGTATTAATGAAACGATGATGTCAGATATGGCCCATGGCTAATAAAGGAATACACGAGTTAATCATCACGTGCAATATCAAACAATGCATTTCGTTAAACTCTGTCTTACAATAGCATTCCTACCGGTACGTCTTCATTTGTCTTGATGTTTCAATAACCATCACCGTAAAGAATGATAAAATATCTTAACTTATGAATTTACAATAACAGTCTTTATAATTTATTGATCCGTCAAATTTAATTCAAGGCGGATAATTTGATATCAATTTTTTTCTCGATGCACAATAAGGTTATGTGTATTATAAACAGTCGGATACTTTGTAGATATACCCTGCACACAGTATGTTATCGATTTGTATTAATTTAATTTTCCCAGTGGAGGTGTACATCGATTATAGTAAACCATTCTAGCGAAGCGGTAATAAACTAATAAACTTCACAATTTCTCTTTTAGATTTCTCATTAGTTAGGGTGAGTCACACACATATACATGCTTCGAGTTTGTTGAATTTATCATCCTACATTAGTGATAAGACTGATGTATCAAAAATTTCATGCATGGCTAAGTAACAACGGGATTTATATACAGACATGTAGAATCCGGTTCTTGTGAATCAACCAACAACACAACCACGTCCCCCTCGTGCAACAACCCACATTTGCTTCCAACCAACAGTTTTTCGATAATTTCGTTTTGATTAATTCGGCAGTTAAGGATTTACTTTTTCTTTTCTTTTAGGGTAGAAACCCGAGTGGAATGTTTCAAGTTTTTGTAAGCGATCTGTTTTAATTTACGACGGCTTTGGCGGCATTTTTACACAACACACACAAAACCGTCTCAAATTAACAACGATGACAACGACCCTCGGACCCTATACATAATACACACACTTGACCATATGTGATCGATTCTTAAGCACTTAAAACAAGATCTGCTTTCTTGACTTTTTGGCGGGATTTAAGGCTTTCCGAGGTTGAAATTTACATGGGAGATTTGCCAGGAGTTATGCACTTGATGCATGCTAGAAACGTGTCTGTTTTATTTCACATGAAAAGACCGCCAAGGCGGCTCTAGACAAAGGGAATATGAAATCTTGCACTTTATCGTTTGGGAAAGGAATGGGGCTGGAATACAAATGGGAGTAAAAAGAGAATATTATTGTCGAACTTCAGCATAAAATTGTCAAGCAGGGAAACATAAAAGCAAAATTGGGACAACTAAACCTGTTTGCTATAACAAAAATTTACGAAATGATACTTGTACAACGCGTTGACAGGTTGAAAAATTGTTTGCCGCATTTACGAAGAGTTCATGCTCTATTTTTAGAACGTGCTTTCAAACAGGTAGTATGTTCGTGTAAGTGATAGCATTGTTTTATTAAATATTTAATTAAATTTAATATTTGACTTTCATTTTTGTTGGTTTTACTATAACAACTGCATGACTTTTAAAACAGGAAAGAAAATTCCAAGGAATTATTTTTCCTGGGCTACACTTTCTATTTTATTTATTTTGTTTTAATTAGTAAAGACAAAAGAATTCTCACTTGTTTAAGGTTTTTGTTTATTTAGATTAAGTATGCCATGCGGGTACTTTTTTAATTACGCACTCCTTAATGTAAAACTGTTTAAAACTCTGGATTTTGTACACAGAGTGAAACCAAACAAAATACACACAAAAAATATTTTTTGCAGTCCACTAGATACTAAAGAAACTTAAAGAAACTGGTTAAAATAGCTTCAAGCATACAAAGAAGTATTAATAGATGAACAAAAAATTATCATTATTCTGTCTTAACAGATATCTGAAACAATTCCTATAGAGATCGCCAGACAACATTTTTCACTTTGACTTGTATTAGGAGCAAAAAAGATTGAATCAGATTCTAGAATCAGTGGGCGTATTGACCAATGCAGTCTTACACAAATAAAAGTGACATCACTTACCTTAGTTAGTTGGGACATCTCGAATAAATATTGAAAGCAAAAAGTACAGCCTCTCTTGGAGTAGAAAAACGCTGACTATGCATTTTATTTTTGATTTGACAAAATAAGAAAAAATCATTTGACCATAACTCAGGGCTATATGATCAATGAGATTGAACGTTTTTTTGCTTTATATAATTATGTCATGATGTAAACTAAAAATTTAGTCTTTCAATCCTTTAAAGCAACAGGAGCAACATGACCGATAAAGCCAAAAAAAGCGATCATTTTTTTTTGAAACACTTTATCTTGGAACACCCATATAGTTGAATGACGTTTAGTTTCAGGTTCATAAAAATAGATCCAAGATTCATCATCTGTAACAATCGTAAACCAGATTTGACAATCCTCGATTGAACGTTTTCAGCATATCTGTACACCAATCCAAACGACTCTTTTTTTTGAGCATTACTCTAGCTGTAGGAAATCCATCGAGCGCAAAGCTTCCTAACATTTAAATGTTCATGCAATAGTGTATGTGTTTATTTCATGTTAATACCAAGAGATGACTTAATCTCACGGTATGTCACATAACGATCCATCTCTATCATCTCACGTACAGCATCGATGTTTCTTGCAACAACAAATGTTGATGGACGTCCTTCACGAGACTCATCCCTTAGAGTAGCAAGGCCACGACTGATTTCTGTAAACTAGTTATAAACTGTTGCATTGGAAGATGCTTTGTTCCCAAAAGCTCCTCGAAGCCGTTCAATAGATTGTTTTGGAGTTAAAATCATAAAAAATCATGGCCCGAAAATGCTCACGTTTGATTCTAAAAATTTTTTCCCGTCAACTATTGCATCGAATTTAACCATAACTTTGTTTAGTTTTAAGTTAGTTTATCCAAGGCCAAAATGTATTGACATGATGTACGCATCTGAACTACTTTGGAAATTCAATTGCAAGGGTCAGAATTGGTTAAGAACCAAAGATATTTCATTAAGATCAACCACAAGTATTCAAGGCACAGTGGAACGGTAAACAATACTCGGGAAGTAATTGATTGTTCAAAATCGCAAAAGCGTTTATATATCTCAATTTGAGCTGTTAATCAACATTGCCGTGATAAAAAAAAACATAGCAACTTAAAAGAAATCTTCGGTTAGGATCGTATCAGCTTCTTCGACAAGAAAAAGTATCTAGAGCCGATTCAAATGTGCCCAAGGTGTTTGGGAAAAAATTTTTAGGCATAGCAAAAAAACCAAAACGGAAAAGTAAAAAGATTATTTCATACTCTAGCTTTACCTTGTTCAAAGCTTTAATCTGATCATAAAAACGGCGAGATATCATTTTTCGTATTTCACTTTTTGAATTCTTTCAATACAAAGTTTCTCATTTTAATACTTTTTGGCATTTGATTTGGACGAGTTTCTGAAAACGGCATTTTTGCGTTTCTGACCATTTTAGGCAAAGATGTTTCTGGACTTTATCGTTTTTAAAACAAATTTAATAATATTAAAATACCAAGGTCAGACCGCTACATTCTGCGTTACTTAAAGATATCTGATTGTTTCTTGGAGTTTTTATTGGATCAAGTCCCTTATAAAATATTAATCTGAAAAATGTATCACGTTATCAGTCAAATTAAAATGTAAATTTGCACACAAATAGAAATATTATCTCTTAGGGAAATTCTCAAGTTTCTTTAGATTTTTCTAAAGATAAAAAGGAGTACATTACAGGAAAATATTTCACCATATAATCCAAACATCTTTTTTGCAAGATAACACTTTTTTCAATTTGGTTTACGGTTGTACAAGCGTAAATTGATAAGATGTTACATTGCATGAACATGCTGTTCAAAGCAGATAAATATACTTGTTTATAGGCCAGTGCGCGACATATTTGCATATAAAACCTCAGCACGTGATAGGAATTTTTGTAATAACAACAAACATTTTTATTTTTAATAGATGAACTTTACTCTATAAATGTTAATTGCACATATTTGTAATTATTATTATAAAAACAGTTGGGAGAGCATAATAAAAATATAAAAACCCTCTCGACATTTGAACTGATGAGTCATTTATGTTCCAAAATATTCGTTTTTTTTAGATAATCTTGGGGAATTCTTATGAGATGTTCAGATTGGTTGATAGTTATTTAGTTTAAGTTCAACTCATTCAAAAGTGTGCGCTGGTGATGTTTTGTCTACTGCGTTTTCAATTGTTTACAACTGATGCCGTAAAAAACAAAAATCAAGTTAGCTATAAACGTGTCGCAATTGTTTTAATACTGACAAGGAAAGTGTGGTTTATTTAAATTAATTTTTTATAGTAAATACTCCAGTAGATTTAATATACAGGGCGATACCAAATTAGGTTGTCCCATAATGAAAGATGCTTTGGTATGAGATAAGAGTTACTGATCATGTCTTTTTGTTGAGGTGAATCACATTGAAGAGGTTTGATACTCAATAAGTCAGATTTTCTTCAAACCGGCATAATTTGGCCCTTTTCTGTGTATTAATTAAAATAAATTCACCTTTTCTTTTAAAAGCTGGAACGTATCTACTCCAGTGATCATATTTAACATTATTTTGACTTGGTTACATGGTTTCGCATGACAAATGACAAAATTGAAATAATTTGAAAAACAAGAGAAACGAAAAGAACCCATCGAGCATATAAATGATCTAGTCAAAATTGCGTATGTTACTTCTAATAAACGGAGGAAAATAGGCTGATACTACTTTCAGCCAGATTGTTTTGGTATGTCATCAAGATGCTATTGACCAATACAACATTAGGTGAAAGAAAAACAACAGCGACGTAAAACAAACGTCATAATATGCAAATGTCAAAAACAGAATGAATCAGTTTAGCTAAATTTGAAATAGGTAATTTAGCATTCAGCGCCCCTAAAGAGAATCATCAGAAGAGCCGCATGCAATTGACTTACAATCAATCATCGTTCAAACTTCCCCATTTTTCCCAGAAAAAAAAAGGAAAACCGAAATCAACATGATGATAAGAAGAATCAAATGAACTGAAAAGTAAATAATTTATACAGGGGAAGGCAAAATGGGCTGCAAAATGGTTAGAAAGTAAAAACAGCAACTGCTAGCAAAAAACTTTGTAAAGATGATTGATATTTAGCATATCAAGTTATCTTCATGGACAAAAAAAAATAACAAATCTTGCTTTCTAGGCTATAATACCTGTGTACTAAGTCCAAACCATATACGTGGAATTGCAAATTTTAAGCGAACTCCGGCATTGCTATCAAACGATGGATACAGATTAGCTTTGCCACAATTGGACAACATTGCCCCAATAAGAGCAAGGTAGTCTTGCTCAAATTAACGAGTAGGTAAACAAATATCGAATACTTCTTAAGAATTAAACAGAAGGAAGAGAAGGTTTTGCCTACAAAAACAGTTAACTGAGGAAGAACCTAAGCACCTAGCAATAATTGGTGCCCAACTTGAGGCTCAAGATAACTAAACGTCTAGTAGCACTGTCCTCTACATCATACTCAAAACTTGTTTTTGCTTAAGTTAGAAAGTTTGACCTTCAGCAAACTGTAAACTTATTATTGTAACTTCCTCCATGATAAGTTCTGTTCTGAGGCTACTAGTTTCGGAAGATTAGTATCAGAAATTAAAGAGTATGTAGTAGAAATGAATATCATAATAAGAGAATTAATACGTACAATATGTAGGTTAAAAAGTTCGGAAAAACATGAGCAACAAGGTAAAAATGAGCAGAAACTAGAAGTCAAATTGGTAGACATCAAGATCATAAATAGAAGTCATGAGTCTTGCATGATTCTGGAGAGTAATTACAAACATAACCTTGGAAATGGACTTCAAACTAATAGTAAAAATTACGTTGCTTAAAATTAATAGAGGGTTGATACAATTTGAGATTCCTACGATCAGAGAAAACAAAAGGTTCAGGGTATTCAAGTTTTATCATTCAGCATCAAGACATCCCAAATATATGTCAGACCATAGAGGGAACTAAAGCAGAACCAAAGAAGGGAGACCAATAATGGAAAAGATGACTACCATGTATGTATTACCAAAAGCATAACTTACAAATAATCAAAATCCAGAATGAAAAAAGACTGAATTAATAGTTAATGGAGTTGCTTTTTGTATATCGACCAATACGAAATTAATTAAATCATGCGACTTAGAGGTTCAAACTAAAAAGCAGTTCAAAATTGGATTTTCTAGTTTTTCTCTTGTTTTCTTTATAAGTCCATTTCCTTCGATTCTTACACTGATAAATTCCTTTCCTCATTGTGGCTAAATTCCCTTATTAAGAATTATATGAAAATTTTTCTTTTCAACTGTTGTTGTTTACCAAATCAATATGACCACGTAAAGCTCTTCTATTGATTGTTTGATATATCGTACACTTTTCTACTTTATTTTCCGCTCGTATTTTCCCAGATATTTCCTCCTCATAATGCAACTTTGTACAAACATAGTGATCTATGAAACAGAATATACAAACCGTTTTTTGTTTGTCTTACAATTAAAGCAAAGCAAGAAGTCTTTAAATGCGAAGGAAAGGAATGTTTTCAAGATAGATTGTTTTACACCCTACATTCATTTGTTTTTTCGCCTTTTGACTCCACCTACGGCAAGAAAGTTAATTTCTTAGAGGTAGCAAGCAGTGACAAATGGCATCTTGTAGGTTTTAGGATGTTACATATTCTTTTATTGATAACTTTTTGTAACCGCCTACTGTTCTCGTGACAAATTATTCCTTTTTTAACACTTGATTTATGCATCATTAGCGAAATTTTAATAAATCAGCATAAATTTTATATTCTAGCAAGAAATAGCATGACGAAGAATAACCGTCCCAGTTGTTACATATTGAAAACAATTGACTGATTCATTTATTTCTTCAAAAGTAAACCACCAGTCTAATCTCAAAGTGAATCACGTCTATCTATTAATATTAATAGATATCAAGAAGCATGAACTAGACAACGCTACACATCATACGTCTAAATTCATGATGCGGACAAACAGCTGTATTTATAATTATGCAATTACCACAGACTGATTGGATTCCATTAAAAAGTAATTATCAAGTGAAATATTCAGTGGCAACAACATTTAGGTTGGTGTCGCGAGCTTCCCACACATTTTTTGCGGACGTTTATAATGCCGGATAAGCTTTTTCGTTCGTTTTCTTTTAATATATTTACTTAGGTTCTTTTTCAGTTTGTACTAAAGATACCAAATGGAGATAATAACAGTAATAATAATATAAACACATGTTGTCGTATCCTATTACGTCATGTAGTTAAGGGTATCGCCAAAAATGAACAATTCGATGACATTAAGTCCAAAATTGTGATTTATTCGCTACACGAATTTCATTGATTGAATCTACATTTTTTTCTATTCATGTTGACTATAATTGGTGTTGTTGTTTGCATGTAAACAAAAAGTTAGCGGTTCCGGCTTGATGATTGTTGTGTACACGCAACTTTGCAAAATATTAATAAAAACAGCAACTGTTTTTAAAATGTTTTACGCTTCCTTTTGCTTGAATGGATAAATAACAGCAATATTAAAGATTTTTTCTTTTTTTGCGCTTTTTTAGAGTACAAAAGTAATTACAAGTTTTTTCTGCTTTGAAGGTTGTAATATAATTTCACAAAATGCAATTGTTAACGTTTACTTGTTTCTGGGAATTAGAAAGTCTTTAATTAGCGTTGGTGTTTTTCCAAATTCAGGAACTTGCATCGACAAGCCTTTGTGGAATTAGCACACAATCCTACAACTTTTAAACGTATCCAAATCGGCCCTGCATCATTTAAAGGTTAATTTTAAAAATACTTATTAAAGTAGGTCTAACTAGATATTGCAGCAGAATTATTACAGTAGAATCTCGAGTGAAGCAGACATTCTCAGTAAAAAAACCTATTTAATTTAATAAATTAACGAAGTTACAAAATTCAGGGTTATGTTCAATTTACTTTGAATTTTGAAAATGTCTAGCTCACCTTATTTCGCCAGTGATATAATTATTTAGTTTTGTATATTATGCAAAATAATTCAAGCTATAGTCTGTCAAAAGAAGTCCTTTACTGTTTCATAGATTCTTCATTGTAATACGATATGTACTGCAAGCACCAAGAGTATTCTGATATTACAGCGCATATTTCTCTCTTCTAATTTTTATCTGAATTGTAGATTCTTTTTGGGACTTTTGGTTCATTTAAGATTTCTTGCCTTTCATCTCTTGTGCTCTTCACCGAGTTATGTAGATTTCCTCCAAGACCTATCTCGCTTTATATCCAAGCTGGATATTCTGTTCAAAATCCTGTCCTCATTTGCTCGTTTCCCTCTGATTCTATGCCCAAGAAAGATTATGAAAATTATATCAATCTCAACTGGTATAATTTTTAGATATTAACCACGTAGTAGGTAAAGAGTGCAAAAATCTGCACGTTTCAAGTGGCAAAATCTAAATAAAAGAAGTAAATAAATTAAAAAATAATTCAACGAACACAAAAAACAAATGATTAAAAAAACCAAGATGGGCAAGTTTAATCAACTTCGGAATTCGTAAAAATCAGTTCCTGTTTGAACACACGGACTTGTAGTCATGTGATGATACATTTTTCTAGCCATTTCTGCATTTGGCATGTTGTTCCAATTTTTCGAACTATCTTTAGGTGCTTCCAGGGCACGTAATGTCAACTCCAAAAACAATGCAACCGTTTGGAAGTAGATCTTGAGAGACATTACTGCTTTTGATAGGACAATTAATAACCTTGTGTAACTCAAACTTAACAGTATGGCTTAATGAAAGCAACATATCAATTTTGAAATGTTAAGCAAAATCATACTAATAATGCACAAAGCGAGCATAAAACAGTACGCAAATGTTTAAATGAGAAACTTTCTGAAGATCATAAAGACTCCGATCATCTTCTATAACGTTAGTGTTTTGATGAAAATGTTGTTTGTGATATTAGCAAAGGTTGCCAAATCTAAACTTAGAAGGTCATTAATGCCAAAAGTTCTTAAAAGGCAAAATTTCTGTTAATCATTCTATAAGACTCTTAGAACTCCAAAATAGCATGCAAGTCATTACAAAGGAAGTTATTATAACACTCGATGGTACCGGTTTCGCTGCAGCTTACCGGTGCGAGGATTCACTGTTGACCGTAAGTTGTTCTACTTATTCTTTGTTTTATTTATTTCTCTTACTTCACAAATCCTGCGAACGTATTTATAACATGCATTTTTTTCTAGATTATATTATTTCAATGTAATTGCTCTTATCTGATATACAATATTTAACTATATACTTAACCTTCCTAAATAGTAACACCGTGAATATGTCAAACGCGCGGTCTATTTGTTATTTCACCTTAGTTAGGCAAATTGTCTTTTGCGTCGACCGCTGGAAACTTCAGAAAGCCAGTTCGATTAATCAATCAAGGATAGTGCTGCTCCTTGAGTTAAGTGCAGTCGATAGTTAACCTCTGCAGGTATGCTATTGATCTCTTTGAAAATTCACAAATATTAGGAGTCCCTCAAGGGAAAATTGTGGGTCCAATCTTATTTACTAACTATTACTCACTGTAAAAATCTAATAATTTAATGTTCGCTCTCGCATATGCACGAGACTAGGGTCGGCCGATAGAATCAAAGTTGGAAATTTTGCAGTTTTTGAAAGCTAAAGATTAGAATAACTGAAGAATAGGGGGGGGGG